>JAULBS010057689.1:0-23033 GCA_032355785.1 Symmetromphalus regularis | reverse complement strand
TCCATGAGGCTCTCCCGGCGCCCGCCCCCCCCCCCCACCCCCACCCCTGATTTTCGGGCAATGAACATTTTTCTTGTAAAACCCTAAGCGTAAGTACAGGCCAACGCAGCAATTACAAGTCCCATAAGCACTCCTCCAAAGTTGCGCCCCCTCCTCCTCCCCCACCATTCACAATTGCTGGGACCGCCCCTGTCTTGTATTGTCACAAAGTGAGCACATGTGAATCCTTGTCATTTGAGCAATTATAAGATGCACCGCACATCACAGCACATCACATGACGTACGCCGCACAAAGGTTGGATTTTACTGCACCTTTCAGTCGAGAGAACGGACATTAAAGGAAACCGAACAGAAAAAAGACATGTAGTGAGTAATGGATTCATTTGGCGTCAAAATCCGCATTCCTAAACCGCTCGGTTGGCTGTGAAGCTCAAGTTAGCTGCGCTTCCAAGGTTTGGGTTAAAAAAAAAAAAAAAGGAGTGGGCGGGATTATGCATAGATGAATGAAAGTCGTATCTCATCTGTGACATCACGGGCTAGCTCATCAATTGTCGACAGTTTCCGGCAAACATCGGAGATCAGCGAGTGAAAAACAAAAACAATGAAGACTCGCACGCTTAACTGAGTCTGTAATAGTCGCGGGGTATTTGCGTATTGTGATTTATGATGGCAAACAAATTCATTACGCCCTAAACTTGTTTTTATGTCCGGACACCTTTACGTTGCGTTGACGCTAAATGCCTGAACAGAAGGAAACCTAACTACCATTACGGGTGCAACGATGTACCGGAAAACCGGTATATTGTAATACTTGCCGGGCACAATATGTTAATCAATTCTTTATTTCCGTTTTATATGAAAGATATAAACAATAAAGACATATACCGCGATATGGTTTCCTGTATCGCGATATATCTACCTAATGAGTATCCATCTATAAAACCAATGACTATGAAAATAAAAGTTAAACAATTAAAACACATAAATTTACTGTGTGTATATATTCTTTCTTTTTTTCATCAGAAATTGGTATAGGTCTGCCTGCCTGAGATATCTTTAGTTATTAGTATGATAGTATCAAAAATATGACTTTATCACATCTTGGTAATTAATCAAACTGTATTGCGGTATGTATTGCAATATGGGTTTGCTGTATCACAATATATAAATATGGTTTTGGCCATATCGTTTCACCCCTAACTACCACTAATGCTGAAGATCATTGTCATAGTACCTGATGACAGATCACGTGCCTCCTCCACAGTGCAATGCCTGAGAACGACGTCGGTTGGAATCCGACAAACAAAGTCTGCACAAATCTTCATCAGCTGCAACTGTAACATGGGGTACATGTCGAGGATGAAGCGGAGAGGAATGAAGTGCTGCGGAACGTTCACAGAATTGTTCTGCTCTAACCGAATCATCTCGTTGGATTTGGCCATCAGCACGGCTCGCATTGGAACGCAGTTGGTGAGCAAGGAGTCGATGCACGGCTCACCGCTCATACAGGTTTTGAAGAATGTCGTATCTTGATGTTGTTCGTCGGCGTCGATGGATTGTTCATCGGGCAGCTTGAGCACAGGAAAGTGGATCAGAGTGACAGTAAATGATTTTGGGACAGGTATTTCAGAGCCATTTGGTGGATCATTCTGAAAGAAAAACACAGCCATTTTTTTTTTTTTTTAAAGAATTATTTTAAAGTTTAAGTATTAAGAGTAGAATCCTCTTAATCGCATAGGAATTTTGGCCAAATATTTTATCCAGTTAACACAATTATTCCTTTATCAGAAATTTTGATTTAAAATCAAGCTATTTTCTTGTACTATCTGGTATAAAATCAAGTACATTTATCAAACAATAATCACAAAAATCAGAAATATAATGTAAAGAAATTCTTTGATCATGTCACCTGAATGCTATAACAGATGCTAAAATAGTATATCATTATACTCACTTTGTGGGGTTTTTTTTATTATTTTATAAAAACGTTAATGTTTACCATGGTTTTTTGTGCTTTGGAAAACTGAAACAAACGTGGTTTTTCACATTTTCTTATGCAATTAACCAGACATTATAAAAAAAAAGTATATGCAATCGAAAGAAATCCTTTGTATATATTTGCTTAAAAATGCTTCAGTGCAAAAAAACAGAAATACAGATGTCGAATTTCACCAAGGCATTGAGGAATTTGCCGTGCCGCCCTGCCTCTTTGCCTCAATGCCCTCTCAATATCACTTCAAAGGCATATATTGATGTGCCCTTTTTTTCCCACTTGTAGTATTTGCTTTCGTTAGAAGTGAAATTGAGAGGGTATTGCAGCAAATGCCTTGTTAAAATTCGACCCCTGCACTCACCAGCAATTGAGATGTTTTACCTGTTGAAGAGCATCATGTTGGGCATATAGACACTCCAGACTCCTAGCATCCTGGGAGACGTGATGCTTGGCAGAGACCATCTTTGACAGATCTGGCAGATGCTGGGTAAATGTCTGCAGATTCACAAGCAATGTTCCCGGAGTCACGAGATGAAGCATCTTCAAAAACTCAATCTGGTCTTTAGCCGAGCAGACATGGATATCGTCGTCGTTGCGTGGATACTGCATCTTCAGCTTGAGGGCGTTCTCCACGATGGTGCAGTCTGGGCCGGAACAGCTGGGGAAGACGATCTCCTTCAGGTCTCTCCAAGATGCCATGGGACCTTCGTCGCAGAGTATGTACGGGACGTGGGACAACAGAGGACACTCGGGAATGTTGATAACAAGATCAGAGATGCTGGGCAGACTTGTACTTTCATTTTCGTCCATTTTGTTAGAGTGGTTCTCATCTGGCACTGTCTGGGGCTGGGGCAGTATCTGGGTCTGGGATAGAATTTGAGTCCGAGTCCGGGTCAGTGTCTGGGGTTGGGGATCATGCATTGCAAGATGATTTACAGTAACGTCCACCGATTCTCCAGCCTGCAGAATATCATTGAATCTTGTTTCCATACTTCTACACCAGAGATTCCCTGAAAAGTAAAGAAAATTGTTTCTTTTATTTAACAACGCCTCTAGAACACACTGATTTTTATCTTATCGTCGGCCACTGGAAGTCAATCATATGGTCATTCAGACACATTTATTTAGAGGAAATCCGCTGCTGCCACATAAGACTACTTTTTCCGATAAGCAGCAAGGGTTCTTTTATATGCACCGTCCCACAGACGGGACAGCACATACCATGTCCTTTGATGAATTATTTGTGGATCAGTGGCTGGAATGGAAAATAGCCCAAAGTGCAAATTGGTCCACTGGGAAGGATCGATCCAACCACCGACCGCTTCACTCTCTAAAAAGATTAAGCAAGATAAAATAAGTTTAATTTGTATGTTTGTTTTAACAGGTTTCTGATGTAAGCATGTTAAACATTTGTTAATATGCACAACAGATTTTTCATAAATAATTAACCAACTTGTTTAACTTATTTATATGCAGTTACAAAAAAGTAAAGTTTGTTTTATTTAACAACACCTCTAGATGTTTATCTTATCATCGGCTATTGGACGTCAATCATATGGTCATTCTGACATATGTATTTTATAGGAAGCCCGCTGCCGCCATATTGGGTACTCTTTCCGATAAGCAGCAAGGGATCTTTTATATGCACTGTTCCACAGACAGGACAACACATACCTTTGATGAACCAGTTGTGGACCACTGGTTGGAACGGAAGATAGCCCAAACTGCACATGGATCCACTGAGAAGGATCGATCCGATGACCGACAGCTTCACAGGTGGACGCTCTACCATTTGAGCTACATCCCACTCCTATATGCAGTTACAGTTCATGTGTACTGTCTGAGGATTCAACTTAACTGTGCAGACTGTCTTTCCAGGACAGAGGTAACAGGGTTAGACTCAGAGAGATGTTTTACCTGACCGTATCATTCATTGTCACTGCTGACCTCAATGTGTAGTCAACAAGTGAACTTCAGAGAAAAGAATAAATGAAACAAGTTATGTTAATATGCAACTAAATATGCATACATAACTGAAGCCGAAATACTGTTCATTATTGCAATGACCGTACAGTCATTTTATTGGTTGAGACTTGAAATGTTCATGTGACTAACGAATGGTAGCAAAACAATGGGGGGAAAAAACCCACAACCCCCCCAAAAAAAACCAAGCATTAACCTGACAATGTTCATTATTGCAATGACCGTAGTCGTTTTATTGGTTGAAACTTGAAATGTTCATGTGACTAACGAATGGTAGCAAAACAATTGGGGAAAAAAAAAAAATTACCCCCCCCAAAAAAAAAAACATAACCCAGCATTAACCTGACAGTGACATTACAAAAAACCTATATTTCCTCAAGAGAGATTCAAACGCATGTAATACCTACCAGTTCACCCATCTTCTGATTTAGAGGACTCAATCTGTTAAGATATTTTGCATGACAGCAGAATGCCTTTAAAAAGAACGTTTGATAGACTGTGTCTCCATACCCACCCTCCCCTCAGAAAACAATAATAATAATATTTCACTTGTCAAGCAATAATATTTTTACTCAATGTTACTGGGTCTGCGGAGTACATTTGAAAGTGTGGAGGGTGGAGGGGGAGACTAAAGTAGGTGGCCAAAGGGGGAGGCAGTGCATGGCCCTCCCTGAGTCCGCAGCCCGTGTTAACAAAACCATCAGAATCCAGAGGTTAATCTATCAATTTTGAAAGAGGGGGCCAAAAATGTTAATAAGTTTAATATTGAAATAGGGGGTTGAAAGCTATATCAAATGAATAAAATATCAAATCGAAGAAAAAACATTCCTCCAAAGACAAAGGGGTTGAAATTATAATGGAAAGGAAGGGGTCCACCTTTGTAATCTTCTTTTTGTTGATAATACATCATTTAAATCCAACAAAAAATTATAACGTTTGTTTTTAAATTTTCTAAACTTTTATCTTTTACCCCCTAAGAAGCCCAAATTTATGACGTTATTTACAGTTTATTTGTTTTCTAACGGTATTCTGCTGGCAGATCTGTAAAGATATCGTACCCGTTTAAATTATAATAATTTTAACTTGATTTATTTTAATAGTATAACAATGTCCAATGGAGGATCTAGGGGACCAGAGGCTTGGGGCACCTAAATTTAGCGATTTACATTTTATTTTAAAAACATTATTTCAACATTATTATTGGGCCCCCTAAATTTAGCGATTTACATTTTATTTAAAAAAAATTATTTCAACATTAAGGAATCCAGCGTATATTATTGGGCCCCCTAAATTGATTTTCTGGATCCGCCATTGATATCCCTAGTCTTGTAACATGGCATTTGCCAACTATTTCAAGGCGGATTACGAGACACTCGACTTTATGAGAAAACCCCTATACTTCGCGTCACCGGAAGTGGAACATCAAAACACCAGCGTTTTTTCAGTTGAAAAATAAGTGCCATAAGGACAAACAACTGCATTTCAAACCTTTTGAAATGTGTATATGATACACAAAAGTATTTCACTTCATAAATTTTTAGATTATATATGGTTGCTACGGTAACAAAAATCGTAACTGAAAACCGGCTTAAAAACGCATCAAAAGCGTTTCCTCAAAAAAATATTCAGTATATCTTCTTAAAATTAAGTATAAAAATTTGACCTTTCGTTTAATTTCCAAAACCGTTTTTCTTTTTGTTCTACAATTCCTATATAAAAAAAAAAAAAATTAAAAAAAAAGTTATTGTTAAAAACGATGGTGCCAATCTAACGTGACGCGAAGTATAGAAATGTTCGCGGATTGGTCGAAACACGTGGACAGTCATGTGACTAGTTTCATGATGTCGGCTTTAAAAATAGCAAGCTTCTATGAGTGTTAGGTGGAGACCTCGGGTTTATTTATGTTGTGTCTGAAATAGTGTTTAATATACACAACAGGCCTACTTGTCACCAACGAATTCGAAAATCATCAATGTAAAGGTACCTAACGATAGTAACGTTAACCATCGCAATTGTTTGGTTTCAAGCCATATTTCCCGACTACTCTGTGATAGCTGAACGTGTTTATATAGTTCTACCTGATACTAGCAAGCAAATAACAGCTTTTTAGTGCCAGAAATTCGGGCTACCCCTATGCACGAGAACCTTATCTAAAATGAAAATAAAGTTCTTTCAGAAAATTCTTTGTTGTTTATTTTATTTTTTTAATTAGTATAGATTTGAAACATTAAAACTCCACTTAAAATATAACCCCAATAACTTCTAAATATTACCTGTTGAATTCACCCGTAGTCAAAAAACAAAATAAGCATGCTGAAAATTATTCGCTAAACAAATTCCAAAACGTCAAACCAGATTACGTCATCGATGACGTATTACTGGTTAAAATTTCCCGCGTCTGTAATAATTCTATTTTTGTAATACTAATATGCACGTGTTTGAAATGAACTACTTCCGGTATTGTTTTCATGAAATTATTGAATGTATAAAATAAAATGTATGTGACATTACTAGTGTAATAGTATGTATGTTAAATCAAATAGAAGCACACAGACTGCTATGTACTCATGGTAATATGAAATTGCATATCGATACTATTTGTATACAAACAAAAAACAGTAATGATTTATCACGTGACGTTTGTTAGAAATAACACAATACTACATACTAAATAACCTTTTTGGTTAATGAATTGTTGCCAATCAGAACATACTGAGAACATTTAAAAACTATAATAGATTAAAATCGCTATTTCTGGAATATTTTAAATATTTAACCATTTAGAATAGACCTGTGTCTTTCCATACATGGTTCTGCGCATGCATCATTAAGAGTACACTTGTAGTGTCATTGGAGTTATTTTATGGTGCCGTTTTCGCCAATACACCAAGGTGCCGTTTTGTCCAACTAGGTGCCGTTATCGCCAAAAAATTGTGCCTTTTTATCCAAATCGGTGCCGTTTTAGCCAAGCAAAATGGTGTCGTTTTGGCACGGTACCGTTATAGCCTGATCCCGTGTCGTTGTCAGTATCAGAAAGGGGTCATCTCAAAAATACAACACATCACATTATACGTTATGAAACGACAGTAAACTCCCAGACATTAATCCAGGGAAGAGTATCCATTGTCATATTCAAATGAGGCGCCATCCCCTCCCCATAACACCTCTTTCCCCAAACTCTTATATTTGCCGGACGTGGAATTAACAGAAAGATCGCCCCCACCAATATAAAATCCGTTAGTGACCACCCCCGTAAAATCCTAGCTACGCTGGTATTCTCGACCATTTTGTTTCATAAAAATTTGGCCAAGGATTTTGTATTTTCACACCGTTCATATTTTGTCAGGTGAGGTGCAATAAGTTGTCTGATCTGTCTCCTTCGTGGCAATACGTAAGAGATGGGTGACTGTCCAGAGAAACAACCAAATCATTACAACGGAACCGCCCCTGTCTTCATCATCAACACAGTGACATTGAAGAAACTGTTATAATTTTGGATGATTAATAGTAAATATACATTTTTCTCCTTTCATACATTTATATAATCTATGCTAATATATAAATAATATGTACCACGTAAAGCACATGTATTCAGTTTCAGTCAACAGACGTCTGTTTACAATGTAAAACCAAGAACTGTCGTATGACGAACAGTCACGCATTTGCAATGGCGGCTACATTTTGTGAAAATGTCTACGATAGTTTAATGAAAGAAGGGATATATTTCAGTATTTTGGAGCGCATTTGAAGTTTTAATTGATTCGCGCATTGTGACAAGTGTTTCTGCATCAAGTGTAATGATTACGGTAAGCAGTCATGGCAAACCGTGACATTATGTGGTTGCGTAGTCGCGTTAAATAAATTTGTCCTTTGCAATCCACGTTTAGATTGCAGTAATGAGTAAGTTATGAATTTAGCACGAGGTTTACGACGCATCGTAGATTTACGCGCAATTAACTGTTAGTAGCCAATATGAAAACTTCTGTAAATGGATACTTTTAATTTGTATTATTCAAAGTGCTTTTTGTTATTTGCCACAATCTGATTTAATTCAGGGCGGCAAACAAGTCCAAGGGGGTGGTGTCTGGTAGGTTCGTTGTAGAAGAGAAAAAAGATTATTAAGAATGTCTTGGTGGTTGGTAAACTATGCCCCTCAAAATTATAAGTGCTGGTCAGCAGTATGCTCGGCAGCAATATTGCTGTTTGAATGTTTCCAACTTCTACAAGAAAACAAAAAATTAAACAGTTAATGTCTTCAGTCGTAAAACAAATCCACCTGAAAATGTCTAAATTAGAAAGTTGGCAAGTTCCGAATTTTCCTTCTTAGGTTATGGGTAGAGTACAGTTAAAGTAGGGATGATCATGAAGGGGGGGGATTCGGAATTCTTTCCCAAAAATTATGTTGGTCTAGCAAAATGTGTGTCTTTTATTGTTTTTCAGTTTCCTGTGCATGTGAAATGTCTGAACCACAGAAAGAGATAGAGACAAAAGCTCAACACACAGCAGCTGTAGCCGTCACTCCCAGTGAATCCATTGTTGCCCAGACAACAGCTGTAGAACTTCCTGTCACACAGGAAGCACCTACTGCATCGCCAGATGAGACAGAAAAATCGGTAGAATTATCCAAGATAAATACCGTAGCCTTCACCAGTTCATCATCAACGTCAACACAACTAGAGACAGCTGCCGAACGACCTGTTATCACCTCTCACACGGAATCCTCTGTTGCCGTAGAAACGAGTGAATCACAGAGTTCGCAAACAGCAGTTTTTCTTAAGGCAGATACATTGAAAGAATCATCCCATGTTAGAGTGATACCAAATAAAAAATTGGTTACGGCGTCAACAGGAACAGTGGTACGACAGTCACAAGGGTTACCGTCTGTTGTTTCACAGGAAGCACTGACAGCATCCTCTCAAAAGATAGGTTCACCGGTACTGACAGAAAATTCTTCTTTAAAATCAGCACCTACAGTGTCGGTTCTTGTGACACCTAATGTAGCTACAGTCATCAATCCGAATAGTCACGTTGAACACTGGAATCTTGACAGTTTTCTCCCCGGAGAGGTTTGTAATCCTTGTCAAGTTTGTAAAGGGCGTGAAATGTTACAAAGATCAGTTTTCAGATGTGTGTATTATTTGTGTTGTGCGAAATTGCAAATCTATACCCAAAATAAAAACTGGAAAAATAAAGTGGCGGGAGGGGGGGGGGGAGCGGCTGAGCCCCAGCTCACCTCCTGGCTCCTATAGACCTGTGCTATAATTTTCTTTAAAACCAAGTAATTAACAGTAAAATACAATGTTTAAGGCTAAAGGTTGAAGCCAAAACTATTTTCTATTAATGTTATACCTTAAATACTGTCATTTTTAAAAACAAATTACAAGTTATGTTTTTTGTTTAACGACACCACTAGAGCACATTAATTTATTAATCATCGGCTATTGGATGTCAAACATTTGGTTATTTTGACACGTAGTCAAGTGAGCCAACCTCTAATGGGTTTTGCACCAGCCTTCAGCTTACGATTCTGATTAAGTCCACAACTGGTTCATCAAAGGTCATGGTATGTGGTCCTGTCTGTGGGACAGTGCATATAAAACACCCCTTGCTGCTTATCGGAAAGAGTAGCCTATGTGGCAGCAACGGGTTTCGTCTAAATAAATATGTCAGAATGACATCAAAAATCAGCATGCTCTAAAGGCGCCATTAAATAATAGAAACTTTACTTTTTCGAATAGCCGATAATAAGATAAAAATAAATGTGCTCTAGAGGCATCGTTAAATATAACAAATTTTCTATATTTTGTCTTATTTTTCAGGATAAGAACCCATTTAGTGACATATCTGAAGAACACTTAAATCAGTTAGCCGATGCGCTGTCTACCGAAGACGTCACCAGTCTGTTACAGACGGACTTTGGACCCCTAGACTCGAGTCTGAACCCTTCAAACATCGACACGAGCAACTTGGCGGCCAACAAAAGCAGGGACTCCCTGAATTCAGACGATTCTCTGAAACTGGATTTGTTTGAAACCGAATCGGCTGTGTTTGATGAAGCAACTGCTCATAAAATAATCCGGGTAAGGCACGCCTGAAGTTTTTGGTTTGGTTTGTTTTGTTTAATGACACAACTGGAGGTCATTGATTTATTGATCTATGGCCATTGGATGTCACATATTTGCAGGGGATGAATTTTAAATTTTGGAGGGTACGGCAACTGTTGCCTTCAGTTTAGTAAGATAAAAATAAGGGCTTCAAACCTGAAATGCCCCAGGACTCCCAAGGACTAAATCCGCCCTTGTGGAGACAGATGTACTTTGTATATCTGCCAAATTAAACAAAACATTTTCAAGATTGCTTTTATGGAAATCTAATCACTTTCCCGTGATTTTCATTTACAGTAATTTTACCCAAAAAATCAGTTTCTGCTGAAAAGTAAGCCTTGATTGTGCATACTGAGCATTTCTTTTTTCTTCTAGGATGGAGTACAGGAGCATGAACTAGCCGTGATGTCTGCAGCCTTTAGTGACCACGCTTACGCGATTCCATCTCATCATGTCATCGATCACTCTGCTGACACGAGTATCATGGTGTCACCGTTACTTTCTGTAACAGAGTCGTCCCAGACGTCAGAAGAGCTGACTGTTGATATTGATGAAGATGAACAACTTACTGTAACAGATAAACGATCTGAAGATAGTCCCTCAAACCAACCTAAACGGTAACTAATTCAAAATAAAAATTAAATTGTCCTTTTAAAACAATATTTGAGTGGGTTGTACATATTAATTTTTTAAATTATAAACAGGGATGGGGGATGCAATGGGGTATTTGCCCCCCTCCCAATAATCTGGGTGCCTTTTTTGTCATTAAATAAAACAATCTTTGCTTTTCTTTTTTTTTACATCGTTTCCATTTGGGCTAAAAACAAAAATTTAAAGATTGTCGGCATCATTTGGTTTAGTATTGTGCACTCTATTAAACGGGTTTCTTTTCTTTGACCTTGAACTTTTCTGGTGAACTTTGAACTTGTCTGCTTTCTGTTTCATAGTTGTTGACATTAATTAATTTATGTTAAGCACTGAGGGTTAAATGGGTAAAATTCCGTACCCTTAAATTTTTTGAGGGTATAACTCTGTACCCTCAAATTGTTGGCATAATGTTTTTTTTTATATAGGCAGGTGTTTCCATGCTCATGGTGGGAACACTGCTAGAATTCATTTCCGAGGCTCTAAACCCCCCCCCAACACCCCTATTCTGCGTACCCTCAAATTATATTCTGACGGAAATCTTGCCACTGTCAGTAATGCAGTTATGGAGGAGCGGGACGTAGCTCAAACGGTAGCATGTCTGCCTGTGGACCGGGTTATTTTCCATTCCAACCATTGGTCACAATTGGCTTATCAAAGGCTGTGGTATGTGTTGTCCTGTCTATTGGACGGTGCATATATAAAAGACCCCTTGCTGTTTATCAGAAAGAGTAGCCAATGTGGCAGCAGCCGGTTTCCTCTAAATACATATGTCAGAATGACCATATGATTGACGTCCAATAGCTGCTGATAAGATTAAAAAATCAATATTCTCTAGAGGCGTCGTTAAATAAAACGATATTTAAATTTGTAATGTAGTTACCGATGCAGGATTTCTGAAAGAGAGGGGTCTAAATGTGATAGGTTATGATTAATTTTCAAGTCCTTCAACACATAAAAAGAAAAAGAGAAAAGGAGGGGTCCAGACCCCTCCACCACCCCCCCCAGCTGGATCCGCTACTGTAATGGAAATTAATTTAGCACTACGCAGTGTTTTAACTGACCTTGAACTTATGTTTTGAACTTTACTGTTGACATTCCTGTGTTGCATTGGTCTCACTGCACACTTCCTCCGTTTGTGCAGTGTTCATAAAGATTTGGTTTGTTTGTCTTGGTTTGAGAACTTTCTCTCTGGTTTTGTAACGAGAGTTTATTCTTAATTATTAATTCTGGATCTTCAAGGTTGCAAAAGTTTATCTGATTCTCAGCTAAGTGTTTAAAATGTTTTATGTTTATTTTTGGTTATAAATTTGGTTTTGTTGCAGACGTTCGGTTCGGATCAGTGACCAGGAACAAAAGGACTTAGCGGAGAAGATACGACAGGAAAACCGACAAAAGGAACGAGAAGCTAAAGAAGCTCTAATGGCAAAGAAAGAAGAAGGGGAAGTTAAGAAAGGGAAGGAAAAGGTAATTTTATAAAAAAAAAAAAAAAAAATTATTCGGTAAAGGGAGATGGATTTACCTCAAGCGGTAGCATGTCCGCCTATGAAGTGGTTGGTCATTGGATCGATCCTTCTCAATAGACCCATTTGCAGTCTGGGCTATGTTCCATTCCAACCAGTGGTCGACAACTGGTTCATCAAAGACTGGTATGTGCTGTCCTGTCTGTGGGAAAGTGCATGTAAAAGACCCCTTGTTGCTTATTGGAAAGATTAACTTATGATGTGGCAGTGGTTTTCCTCTAAAGGAAATATGTCAGAATGACCATATGTTTGAAATCCGGTTGCCATTTTTTAATAATCTCGCAATGTTCAGGGTGAGAGTTTAACATGACCATACCAACATGGCATCGTACTTGGTTATAAACGTGAGATGTATTAGTATAACGCATATTTTTTTTTTCCTCCTATGATGGCAAATTGGGCTTGGAATCAAAAGAAGTTTTTTTCCTGCCTCCTTCAACAAAAATCTGTGAAATATTTAATTAAAAAAATGGCCATATAAAAAAATTATATTTTAATTTCAGATTACGGGGGAGACGGAGGAGGAAGGAAGTGAGTCCTGTAGTGACCCCCAGAAATCAAAACGGGGCCGGAAGTTCAAGCCCACAGCAAAAGCTCAGTTATTCCGACAGAGTCGTGTTACACGTGGCCGAAAGACTTACGACAGTGACGACCAAACCCCTAAAAGCAAGAAGGGTCGTGGTAAAAAAACAAAAGATAATACGGCAGATGAAAGTAGCGAAACAGATGTCAGCCCCCAGAAAGGGGTCATGGTCAAGGTGACAGACGATGAAGGTGATGATGAAAAAAATGCTAAGAAGACAGAAGAAAGTAGTGAGGAAGAAGAAACGAAGCCAAAGCGAGGTAAAGGACGGCCACCAGGAAAGAAACCGAAAGATGAAAAGGTGGAGGAAACAGATTCAGAAAAAAAAGTAACTCCAAAACGAAGAGGTCGACCACCAAAAGCAAAGAAAATTGTCGATGTTAAAACTGATGATGTTAAAATTGATGACATTAAAACTGATGATATTAAAAATGAACACGATGATGATAAAAACAAAACTGATAAGAATTCCCAAGATGATGAAATAACCAAGCCAATAGGTCGCTCCCCTGGAAGAAAAAGAAAACAGGTGTTGTCACCTAAAGATGATGATACCAGCAGTGAGGATGACGAACCCCTTGAGATCATCAAGGGAAAAGGAAAAAAGAACAATGACAAGGAAGAATCGTTTAGTGAAGAAGAACAGACGAAGGGTAATAAAAAGAGAGTTACAAAGAAAGGAATTAAAGATCAAGAGAGTGAAAATGAAAGTGAGGAAGATACTCCAAAGAAAGGCAGGAAAACAGGCAAAGTTGGTAAGAAAGGGAAAGCAGAAGAAACTGACTCCAAGTCTGTATCTCCTAAGAAGGGTAAAGTTAGAAAAGGTAAAGCAGACGAAAGCTTGGGCGACGAGGAGGAGGAGGAACTCGCTAAAGGGAAGAAATCTAAACTGAAAGGAACTGCAAAGAAAGCGAAAGAAGTGGAAACTTCAGATGCCGAGAAGCAGACGCCAAAAGGCAAAAAGAAGAAATCTGATGAAGACTCCGCTAAGAAGCCTGCAAAGAAAGATGGGGCCGACACGGCGACTCCTAAGCTGAAGAAAGTAGGTCAGGTTGATAAAGAAACTGGAGAAAAGAAGAAGAAAGAGAAGAACGTGGTGGCGGATGTGGAGAGTGAAGAGGATATTCCTCTACAGCATTTTAAGGCGGGTCATGCAAAACACAAGGTCAGTCATGTAAAATTAATGTGTTATCATATTATGATCTTTCTTCTCCATACTTCTTCCGGGAGTGGGTTCTAGCTCAAATGGTAGCATGTCTGTCTGTGAACTGATTGGTCGTCAGATCGATCCTTCTCAGTGGACCCATTTGCAGTTTGGGCTATTTTCTGTTCCAACCAGTGGTCCACAACTGGTTTATCGAAGGCTGTGGTATGTGCTGTTCTGTCTGTGGGACAGTGCATATAAAAGACCACTTGCGTCTTATCGGAAAGAGTAGCCTATGTGGCAGCAGCGGGATTCCTCTAAAAATATGTCAGAATGACCATATGATTCACATCCAAAAGCAATGATAAGATAAAAATCATTGTGATTTAGAGGCGTGATTAAATTAAAGAAAACTTTTGTGTAGAAGTTCTGCAACAAAGATACAAAGATGAAAGAAGAATTTTCTTTAATGAGGAATCTGTGGAAACACTTAAAAAGCCACTAGATGACTGAAGGTAAATTAATATTCTTTCCATCGGATATAAAAATATCACAGCTGAAACAGATTACCTGTTCTGGCATTGTTGAATGTGTTTTCAAAAATATCTGGTTCAAACTCGGACATTTCGACATTCAGTGCTGTTAGAATAATTATCTTCTCAACCTTGCTAAAAAAAAAAAAAGAAAAAAAAAATATCAAACATGTTTAACATCAGCCCTTTTAGGGCATCAATGCATACTCCTCAGTGGTAGAAAAGAAACTATTTTCACTCTCCTGGGGACTAGTAGCCTCAACAAGTTACTCGTCCCCACAAAATCACTAGTCCCCCCCCCAATTAAATTTTAATTAACCATTAAAATGTTGATATTGTGGGTACTAGTTGAGGTGGAAGACGGGGATCTAAAAATGTGTACTCTGAATGAATACCAAACAAATGTCGATAATTGTGAACAACCCTTAACTGCCAACCCTGTATTAACCCTATAAAGAACCAGCCAAAAGTGAAAAAGACACGATAAACTTCTGCTAGCATGTACAGTGAGTGCATTTTGGTCAGATAAATGTGTTTAGCGGATATGATCAACAAATTATCAGTCTGAGAGCTACTATCTCAAAATAATACAAATTCATAATACAAGATAAAACTATCTATCCCTGCAAACTAGCATTATCAAAGGTTTACTCGCCCCAGCGATTTTTACTTGCCTCTGGTGAGGGGTGAGCATTAATTTCTATCCCTGGTCCTCCATCTTACACCTCCCCCAACTTATAGTTAATATAAATATAAAATAAATGGTGTAAAGATTATTTAAAACATTAAACTATATACAATAGTTATAGTGAAAATAAAAATATAACACATAATAAATAAGACCACGGTTAAAAAAACCCAGATAAACAATTCAGTATATCACAGGAGGAAGATAAATTTCTAATAAAAATTAGTTTAAAAAAATTAATATTGAGTAATAGGTGGAATTGCTGACTTCAGAAATGGGCAAAGACTAATTCTTGGGTTAATTGGTTAGTTGTTTATATTCATGTTCATGCTTATATCCAATTAAGGTTCAAGAATGCTTTCCTTATGACATGTTCTTTTTAATGAAACTGAACAGAAATTACAACCACGAAAGCAATTCATCAGCAATTTGTTTTATTTATTTATTAAACGAACTGACAAGGATCAATAACTTTGACTATAGATTAACAATAAATTAATAAAATACCTTCTAATGCAGGTGTCAATGATTTTTCCTGCTACATAGTGACACTTCAAACCTGGAACCGCTGCATTCACAACAACAATCGTAAACTGAAAATAAATAAATAAATCATGTTGAAGAAATAATGTTTTTATAATGTTTGCTTAAGAATCCAATCCCACTGAGAAGGCAATTAAATATTCAGCAAGAAACATTTTTGACTTAAAATATACATCCACAATCCATGAAAAACTTTCTTCCCTTGTTTAACCACAAAGTGTAAGTTATACTATTTTTGCATCTGTTGTAACATTCAGGTTACATAATCCCAAAATTCCTTACTGTATTGAATATCTCAGATTTTTATGATCACTGTTTCATAAATGTACTAATATAGTTATTATTATTTATATACACTACTCTAGATAAGTTAAGGATAAAAAAAATTGCTGTTGATCAGGGTCTAGCAGAACGGTGGCAATTCTAAATAGCATTCGTTGTCCTGAACCTCTGTTAGTCTACCGATACCGCTTTGGCCTATGTTTAGACGGTGAGCCACAGTTTTCTGAGTTTGTCCATCTTGTAGCCAGTCAATGGTCCTTCCCCTGTCTTGGAAGCTGAGTTGTCATCAGACCTTCTTCAAATTTAAAGTGATGATGAAAGGAAAATGCTCATTCCTTTTGTTGCTAAAATTGGCATGCATGGAATGACATTCATGCAAAACACATGCAAATGGTGCATGATGTGTCACAATGTGTATTTTGAGGCAGGTTGTCAGTTTAGTCTAAGTTCTTGCTTCAAATCCATGAAAAGGAAATCTGGGTTAATTTAAAAAAGTTTCTAAAGATAAAAACTAAAGTTTGTTTTATTTAACGACACATCTATAGCACATTGATTTTTATCTAATCATAGGCTATTGGACGTCATACATATGGTCATTCTGGCATATGTTTTAAGAGGAAACCTGCTGCCGCCACATAGGCTAAACCTTCCGATAAGCAGCAATGGATCTTTTATATGCACCACAGATAGGACAGCACATACCTTGGCCTTTGATGAACTAGTTGTGGACCATTGGTTGGAATGGAAAATAGCCCAAACTGCAAATGGGTGCACTGATAAGGATCGTTCCGACATTCTAAAGATAAGTGCTATGATTGCATGTCCCATAATAAAATGACAACACAATTTTGCAAAGGGGGATATTCTAACCGTATCTGGCTTAAAAAGACGTACTTACAAAAATGACCAAAAATGTCCTTTAATCCCTAAAATTCTTTTGAGTAGTATATATATATATACCGGTATATATTATTATAACACAATTAATATACATTGTTAGTGAAAACAGGTCTGTTCAAATTGAAGGGTACATAAGATGAGATTCATTCAAGCCTTTTTACAAATGAAATGATGATTCTGACAATCTGAACGGACCTGGAAAATGTATGATGAATCAAACCAACATGCATGCATTGTAATTAGCACAGTGCTCAACAATGAGGTGAGTTTGGGAAACTAGTAATTTCTAGAATCACGTGGGACTCTCTTCTTGTAGCGGTCATTCCACAATGTTAATCATTTTCCCTTTCGTAGCTGTAACTTTAATTATATTGAATTATTCATAAAAATAGTTTTTTGTGTATGATTTAAATTTAGGTTTTTTTTTTCTCCTTCTAAAGTTTGTTTATGCTACTTGGAACATGGATTTTTGTCGATTACATTAGTTTGCGTGAATCTAGGCAAAAAAAAAAGACTAATTTTGGAAATAGCAAAAAAGTCTTATGTTCCATTTTTTTCATTACTTTGTTAAATAATTGGAAATATTTCACATTGATAATAAAAGTTGGCAGACGAGATCATTACAAAGTGAGGAAACTCTATCCATTTTAACATTTGGAACATCTCGGTCATTTCTGGGAATATTCGTATCTTGTCAATTGTTTTTGCTTTAATAAATAAATCTTTGCAAATATGGCAATGATATTAAATTATGATAAATATATTTATATAAAAAAATAATTGTGTACCATAGAAATACATTATACAAATTACCAAACACCTCCATTTTTATATGGATTTGTCTGACGTCTGCAGAAAATGAAAGATGGCGGAAAAATATTCAGCTATGATATTCGAAAAATATACTAATGACTGCTGTTCAAACAGTACAGAACTAATACACATACAATGTAGCAATCTAGACAAAAAATAGGACATTTGGTTTTCTCGAAAGTTATCAACATTAATGAGTTAAGTTATATATTTTGTTTTTCATTCATCAATATCCATGTTCCAAATAGCGTAAACAGATTATAGCAACAGTAACCAATGCATATAGTAGATCTTGCGGGATTGGTGAAGAACTCTTATGTGCTAACAGGAAGGTTGTGTGCCACTTTACATTTTCCATCCAAATATTGTGCACTGTTATAAACAGGAACTTCAAGCAGGTATTGTGTCAATATGTTCAAATACAAACCAACATGCACAAACAAAACCGTATAATTACCTCCGCTTTAAACTAGAAAAAAAGTAAAAATATACAAAATGAATTAAAACAAGAATAAAATAAACAGAGAGGACGCTCCAGCAGACTGATCCATCAGCAGCTATTAGGTGTCGAATTCAATGAATTTGTGACTCATAGTCTTCAGAGTAAACCTGCTACCACCACATAGGTTACTCTTTCCAATTAGCAGCAAGGGATATTTTATATGCACTTTCACACAGACAGGACAGCACATATAACAACATTTTTTAAACCAGTCATGGACGATTGGCTGGAATTTTAAAACCAGACATGGACCAATGGCCGGAATTTTTAAACCAGTCATGGACAACTGGCTGGAATGAGAAATAGTCAAATGGATCTGCTGAAGTGGATTGATCAGATCACCTATCACAACTCGGGTGAACGCTCTACCTCTTCAGCGGTATCTTGTTCTAAAATACAGAGATAAAAAGAATTTCTAACAGACAGAATACCAGTTTTTCAGACAGACAGAAAGACTGACAAAGAGAGACGCAGACACAGACACACAGGCAGACAGACAGAGACAGAAAAATTGACAGACTTCCAGAGATAGGTAGACAAACTGACAAAGAGAGAGACAGACACAGACAGACATAGAGAAAGACTGACAGAGAGAGAGAGAGAGACAGAAACACTGACAGGGAGAGACAGACATACTGACAAAGAGAGAGGCAGACATACTGACAAAGAGAGAGGCAGACAGACTGACAGAGAGAGACAGACGGACAGACTGACAAAGACAGACAAAGAGACAGAAAGACACTGACAAAGAGAGAGACAGACAGACTGACAGAGACAGACAGACTGACAAAGAGAAAGACAGACTGACTGACAAAGAGACAGACAGAAAGACAGACAGATTGACAAAGAGACAGACAGAAAAACAGACATACTGACAAAGAGACATTTATTTATTTAATGACCCCCCAGCACAGAAGTAAACATCGGCTATTGGGGTGACAAAGAAACAGACAGAAAGACATAGATTGACAAAGAGACAGACAGAAAGACAGACTAACATAGAGACAGACAGAAAGACAGACAGACTGACAAAGATACAGACAGAGAGACAGACAGACTGACAAAGAGAGAGACAGAAAGACAGACTGACAAAGAGACAGACAGAAAGACAGACAAAGAGACAGACAAAGATACAGACAGACAGAGAGACAGACTGAGAGAGACAGACTGACAAAGAGACAGACAGAGACAGATCGAGAGGACAGACAGACACAGACAGACAAACACACAGACAGATTTGTAATTGTTTATCTCGAATGTATATAAAAGATAAAAAATATGCCACTTGTAACTGTGATACTGCACCTTTAAAACATGGGTCTATTAAAAAAAAACATCTATAGAAACAAAGCAAATGAGAATTGTTATAAGATATACAAACTTTAATAGTGTGAGATTACCTGCTCGTACTTGCAGTTCAAAACTTGCAGGGCACTAAACTGTTGATCATGAGGTTCTTCTGGCAATACGTCTCTCACACACGCTGGTTTCAGATCCGAAACTTCGGGAACATCCAGGTTGAAATACTCCTTTCTCATGTCGATTCCTAACAATGCTCGACTGGAAAACATGTTTTATCAGTTTATGTTTAACTTATATTATAGGATGTCCTGCTACTGCCACATAGGCTACTCTTTTTGATTAGCAGCAAGGTTTTTTTAATATGTGCTTTCCCACAGGCAGGATATTATATACAACAGGAGTGGATGTGGGATTTCTGAAAGGGGGTGGGGGGTCCAAGTGTAATGGGCGAATAGGACTGGTGAAAAATTGTTAATTTTCATGTCCTTCCACTCGAAAAATATACATATAAAAATTTAAAATTCTAGAAGTGGGGGGTTCCAGAACCCCTGGATTTGTTACTGTACAACTACATTTGTTAAACCAGTTGTGAACCACTGGTTGGTACAATTACCCACTGAGCCTTGTGGAGCACTCACTCTGGTTTGTACCTGGTATCAAGAATAAAAATCCCATGCCTCTAATGAGATTTGATCCCAATATCTATCAGCCATGAAACTGACATTATACTACTGGAGATGATAAACATAAATTAAAGTCGTATTGTGTGGTGTCTAATAATTTAATATATTTTGGAAAGAAAATACACAAATACAACCACAGCCTTTAAAACAATTGTATGGTTCTGCAATTAAACACATACGGACCCTTAATCTAATTAATTTTCAAACAAATAATTAATTTTAAATATAAACTTTTGATTTTTCCATAGAATTACTTCATTCAACTACTTACATAACCACAGCATGTCGCTTATTATCAATATTTTAAAAATAATAATGAATTATGCTCACGGACAAATAAATCGAAAAAAAAAATTCCCCTCTGACGTATATATTTCGAGTCACGTGATGGGTATTCCCAACCATCAGACATTCTTTTGAAATGTCTGAATATTTTTGTAGCTTCAAAACATTTCTTGAAATCTTGAAATGTGAAGAATTCTAATTTATAAATGTGAAAAAAATTGATCGACTTGGCATGGAATTCCCTATACCATGGTTCAGTTAAAACATATTGCATGATATGAAAACGTGATCTAGTATCACAAATGTATGTAAATTCCATTCATAATCAATATTTAGAGCACAAAGCACCTTAAATTCCGTGGAACTATGCCTTTAAGAGTTCCCATTTAAACATTTATCTTTCACTGAGGACTGCCACTTTAAACATTTTTTATTTACAATCGTAAAACAATGTACAAAACAAAATCAGCTGGCAGAAAATAACATTTTAGAAATAAGAAGTTTTAAACAGAATGATCTATAACAGATGCATAGGCATATGGATTCCCTTTTTGTTTTGTTTTATGGACTTTGATTTTTGCCCGAATTTTAGAGTTTTAAAAGAAAATGCCACCTTAATGTTTCCCCAAATAAGAAACTTGCTCCAGCTTTTGGAGGGGAGAACAATTGCCCCCTCCCCCGCCTCCCTTTTCTCGCACGCTTATGAACAGATGACACCCATATCGATTTTTACCAATGACAATTATGAGACTGCCCCTTTAAGACAAAAACCTGTCGCAATTACTGTGAGCTCAGTCTGCTACAACATTTTGCGCATGCTACCTTTACCTGCCAACCGCTGCCACATCGGTGTAAGCAAGGAAGACCGTATTTCTGAAGGTGACCTCTTCCGGCTCTGGTGCTGGTGATATCTTCTGTACTTTATTTGACTCTGGCATCATCAACAAGAATATAAAACTATCATAATAAATATAATAAACAAAATATTAACCAAGTGATGCAGGAAGTAAACAATATTCAGGGGAGAGGACTCCAAACCACTGAAAAATGAGTCCAATGACATTGGCAATATTTAAGGTTCCACACCACCATTAATGTATTCATACAGTTCAGTGTAATTACGTCAGAAAATATGCAAGAAATGTTGTCACAGTATCAACAAGCACATTTTTCCAAAGTGCTAACACTGTTATTTTATGGCCAAAATAGGCTACCCATAGGGTGACCACATAAAAAACGAATCTATGCAACCGTAAATCTTCCCACCGTCAGACTTCACTGTTTTACGTGCATTGATAATCATAAGGCAGGCGCGTTAGACGGATTTTCAAAGTGGGGGTAGGGGGGGGGCTATTTTTCAAAGTGGGGGCTAATTATTATGAGTGTATAAAAAGTGCTGCGCGAAACCACGTATCTATACACGAAATTAAAACTGGCGAAAAAAATTAGCCCGCCTGCTTTTACAGGCCTGTATCGCCTCAACTCCCATTCCCGATATAACATTGCGTCCATTTTTTTCACTACATATAGCAAATATATCTTCAAGGTACGTTTTAGATTTTATTATTATTATTTTTTATTTATAATTATTGTTGTCGTTGCTATTATTATAAATTTGTTTAATTGTTATTATTATCATTATACTTTTAATTTTTCAAAGGCAGTGTCATTGTAACCAAAATCTGATACACAGTTTGTTCCCGATCCGTCAGTTCCCGTCCTCCACTCCCTTCCCCTCCTCCCAAAGTCGTTCCTACGGGCCTGCCAGGAGAACTGTAATTTGTAGTTGTCACGATATTACATCGAATGCCTGCGGCTGTGAGAATTGATGTTTTAGTGTAATACCAACCATCTGGACAAATTGCATCAGGTGAACTCTCAATCAGTGACAGACTCATTAGTTCACAACGATAGCCTACGGACATAACTGATAAAGCAGACGATTTAATTTTGCCATTGTCAGTTTTCTAGAACAAGCCTCTTCCATTCAATAACAGTATTTTTGGCTGATTAAATGTATTTTCGTGTTTATAAATATCAAAATGAGGTTATAATACGCTGTCTCAGGCCTTAAAATTCAGACAAATTTACAAAGGCACCTAAATGCCTTCGCTAAATAATTTTGCTATGCACTGCGAGTGCAATATCAAGAAAATAAACAAACTACGTAATACAGGAGTTTGGAACCGGTGTGTCTATAATTCCCATAAATATGTTCTTTATTCATCGTTGAATTATTCGCCGGCAAATTCTGATGTTCAGAAACAGGAGCAGTACCCACCCCCACCCCATATGAATTTCGTTCCAACGCCCATGTAACGTATTTATATTTTTGCAACGGTAGAAAAAAAATGCTGTCACAAACTAATTAGACAGCAGGTTTTTCTGCAGCACTGCAGATTACCGCCGCAAATTGCGATAGAAGCTGTCCTGGATATACAACTTGGCTTATTTGCTGTCTGTCAAGTACATATATGTATATATATGTATATATATGTATATATATATATATATGTATGTATATATA
>JAULBS010057626.1:0-23037 GCA_032355785.1 Symmetromphalus regularis | reverse complement strand
AACTAGCACTCCTACAGTAAGCACCCAATAAGCGTTAAGAAAACAGTGGTGTGAAATCCTTTGTAGCCATGTTGGCTCGCGTCAATTACACAACTGGTCATATCACATCTATTCTATTTGATATTAGAAATTAGTGATGTACGGTTAAATGGAGCAAATTGTCTTTATTTCTTACACACTGTTTTGGATTATGACTGTCTGGAATCCGAATTTCCGGATTAACAGATACGTTTACAGTGTGTGAGTTTTGTTTTATTGAATGACCGTCCGTAAGGCAGGGTTTCCCGGATTACTGGAGTCTGGATAAACGAGGTCATACCGTACATGCAATTTAAGTATCACTTGAAACCGTAATTCTATTTCCCAAAATTCATTATAATATCATTTATGATTATCTTTTAGGGACTTGTAAGTGAAGATGATTTCCCTATATATTACAAGTAAGTGTCTCTTTCCTCTTGAGTAGGCACATTCAGTGTAATCGTAATAAACATAAAACCTTTTAGGACAGAACTCTGAGAAAATTTCATTAGTTTCACAGTGAACGCAAAAGATTTGTGTTATAAAACAACCAATAATTGTCTGTTTAGTAAGAAAATACACTGCGTCTTCCATATTATTTGTTTTAAAAATTTTTTGTCTTAGCTGCTTGTTAACAAATAGTACAGCGACATATATTTAGTTTTTTTATTTGCCTATATTATAAAAAAAACAAAAACACCTTTACATCATACATTTTATGTTTGTTTTCGCTTGTCTACATAAAAAATGCACAGCATCATACATAACAGCCTGCAATTAAGAAAATGCCCATGGCAAAATAAATGTTGTGACGAAATAGTGTCCACAGCAATTTTAGTGTAAAGTATACTTTATTTTTAATAATAAGGAAAAAATACACCTTGGAAAAAAAACCTCAGTGGCCAAAAAATGTGCCATGAAAAAGTCTGCAGCAATCTCCACGGCATTGCCAATTGCATTGTATTTGAGTTCTCACATGTCTGTCTGTTTTTTATCACAGGAGAACACTACATGTGCGAGGTCTGGCATTTGAGGAACTGCTTCACTCAATCCTGAGTTTTAACAATTCAGCAAATACTTCATGTCTTCTTGATTTGCACATGATAAAAGAAGATTCCTCCTTGATGCATGGATTACACAAGTAAGAGAGTTACATTAGTTTTATCTATAATGTCATCCATTATAACAATATTCAAGTTCAGTGAACTATTTCTTTTTACTGTAATCGTTACAACAAAGTGTTATGTGCCTCTTAAACAATAATTGGTTACAATGAAATATTCAGATACCAGATTTGTGTGTACATGTTTTTTGTGTATACATAAATGTATATATACATAAATTGTGTGTGTGCATGCGTACACACACAACTGCATTCTCTGTAAGGCCAGTGTTGCAGAACTGGTTTATCAAAAGCCATAGTATGTGCTCTCCTATCTGTGGGAATGTGCTTGTAAAAGATCCCATGCTGCTAATCAGAAAAAGTAGCCTATGTGGGGTTAGTGGGTTTCTACTAAAGACCATGTGTCACAAAATAGCCACTGAATAAACAAGGTGCTGAGGTATCGTTAAACAACTATTCTTTAACTTTTAATAACAGCAACTGTTTTGACGGTTTGCTTTTAATTTCCAGTCTGAACATCCCAGAAAAGGAATTTGCTGAAAATCTTCGGAGATGGCAGTCACAGAAAATGGCTCATACCAGGTAATTATATCAGATATATTAAAACATTAATGAAGTTTTTCTCTGTAGACAGTGTGTGTTATAGAACCCCTGAAATTGCTTGTGGCCCCATTTGTGCAGTGATCAAGCTGTCTGCTTCATGGCTGATCAAATCTCGGTTGAGGCATGGGAATTCTCATCTCTATACTAGCTCCAACCCAGAATGAGTGCTCCATAAGTATCAAAGGGTAGGTGTTGCACCGAAAAGTGGTGCACAACAGCTTTATCAAAGGCTGAGGTATGTGCTGTCCTGTCTGTGGGAAAACATATATAAAAGATATTTTGCTTAAAGATTGTTTTATGAGATGGTACCAGGTTTCCTCTATGTTGCAAAACTAACAGTCGTTGAATAGACAATATGCTGGGCTGTCGTTAAGCAAATAATCCTCTCTTCAATTAGAGTTTGAGTTCAGGTGTTTTCTGATAGTAGGTGGTTTCTTTTTCCATATCTTAGCTTTCTTTTGTTATTTTTTTATATAACAAGAGTCTGAGTTCAGCTGTTTTCCGATAGTAGGTGATTTCTTTTTCCATATCTTAGCTTTCTTTTGTTATTTTTTTATATAACAAGAGTCTGAGTTCAGGTGTTTTCCGATAGTAGGTGGTTTCTTTTTCCATATCTTAGCTTTCTTTTGTTATTTTTTTATATAACATGAGTCTCTGTTTTTATGTTTTTAAACTTTTATTCTAGCAGTATTATTGTTTACCATTTGATTTCTTCCAGTGTTGCTCAGGGGGTGCTGATGTTCAAGAAAGGGAAGACACTGGAGGCCATGCAGCATCTTAACAAAGCTCTCCAGATTGATGATAAGAATGTGGAAGCATTGGTTGCTAGGGGAGCTCTGTAAGTCATTTTATTGTTAATCGTTTCCAAGTGATGAAATTAATTGTTTGGGGAGCTCTGTAAGTCATTTTATTGTCAAATGTTTCCAAGGATAAAATTTGTTACTTGATGGTATCAGAAATTATTGATTCGTTAGGCCTTTAGCACTTTGAAGTTAACATTCTGATCTAGCAGTACTTTGGGTTTAAAGTTTTTTTAAAATATAAATGATTTTTGGAGCACACTCTTTGTTAATATTATTTTATTCTAATTATCAAGTAGATTGGTAGAGACGCAGAGATTGCATTATGTACTAATATAATTATTATATATTTAAATAAGCAACAGGTAAACATTTCAATATGGACTGTGTTCATCTTCATATGTTAGGGAGACATCAAATTCTCTAGAGACATCATATGTCTGACAACTAATAGGCACTGAATAAACAATGTACTGGAGTCTCGTTAAACAAACAGTACTTTCCTTTCATTAACTTCCATTTATGTTCTTGCACCAGATATGCCAACAACGAAAGTTACTCGAGAGCTATTGAAGATTTTGAAGAGGCACTGTTGGTGAACACTCGACATGTTAATGCCAGAAAATACCTCTACGAGACCTTGGTAGTCAAAGGAAAAGCGTGAGTTACCCAGATTTACTAGTCTAAGACTTATAACAAAATTTTATATTTTAAAGTCATTGATTTGTTTGTATATATGTTAGAAAACAAAATGTATATATGTCAGGAAAAACTTTTGAAGATAGTTTTACCTCCAATAGCCAATATTTAGTTTTGTGCTGGGGGAGGGGGAGGGTAAATAAATAAATATAACAATAATTTTTAAGAATTACAACAGTTATTATGACCTTTCTTGTTATCATTGCATCATTTAAAGATTCAACAACCATCATCATCAATTAAAAGCGAAATAAAATCTTTTCTTTTCCCTCTAACTTTTAATCAGAAAATTTATTTTTAAATTTCTACACAAACTATTCAATGAATAGTTATACCAGCCTCGGTGGCACAGTGACTAAGCTGTCAATCTCACGGCTGGTAGGTACTGGGATCAAATCTCAGTTGTGGTATGAGGTTTTTAATCTCTACACTGTCTCCAACCCAGAGTGAGTGTTCTGCAAAGCCTCAATGGGTAGGTGTAAGCCACTTATACTGACCAGTGGTCCACAACAGATTTGTCAAAGGTTGTGGTATGTGCTGTCCTGTCTATGGGAAAGTGCATATAAAATATCCCTTGCTGCTAATGAGTAGCCTATGTGGCAGTAGATTGTTTCCTCTAAAGTCACAGAAAACCATATATCAGACACCTAAACACCATTGAATAAACAATGTGCTGGGGTGTTGTTAAACAAAACAATCCTTTCCTTTTGAACATTCATATTTCTAGAACCCAAAAATTGAGTGGATGCAATGGTCTGTTGATACAAACAATCCATGTTAAAAGATTTGTTTTTTGTGTGTAGAGAAGAGGAGGTTGGAGAGCTGGACGATGCTGAAGAAAACTACAAGAAGGCCGTTCTACTCTTCCCAGAAAGATCAGATGCCAAAGAAGCTCTGCGATTGCTCACTATCAAACAGGTCGGAATTTTATACTCAGATTTTCTCATATTTCACAAATATTTAAAACCAGTGAGGCAGGGTTTGTTTTTTGATGGATATCAGAAATCTAATTCATGTAATATCTCAAACCAATGCAGTGATTATCATATTGGAATCATGGTTAGTAGGTTTAGGGATCAAATCTCAGTCAAAGCATGAGATTTTTAATCTTGATCATGGCTCAACCCAGTAAAATTTGTTTTATTTAACAACGCCTCTAGAGCAGATTGATTTTTTTATGTTATCGGCTATTGGACGTCAATCATATGGTCATTCTGGCATATGTATTTAGAGGAAACCTGCTGCTGCCTCATAGGCTACTCTTTTCTGATAAGCTGCATGGTGTCTTTTATATGCACCGTCCCACAGTCAGGACAGCACATACCACGGCCTTTGATGAACCAGTTGTGGATCACTGGTTGGAATCGAAAATAGCAATTGGGCCCACTGAGAAGGATCGATCCGACGACCAACCGGTTCACAGGCAGACACGCTACCATTTGAGCTAGATCCCACTCCCCCCCCACTCAAACCCAATGTGAGTGCTCCATAAGGGTTAATGTTTAGGTGTATGCTACTTGCATGTGAAATTATGTCGATTAATTATTTTATGTACTCATGAAATTTTATTTATAGGTTTTGTTGCATTTGTAAATAGGTCACATTGTGTTTAAAGTTTTCTGTGATTATCAATTGTGTATTTTATAACCAATCACATTGCTAAAGCCCAAGATTTTTAAATGATAATTGTTATCATAACACCACTGGTAAAATGTTCCTTTTTAGTTTAAGTGTATTACTATTTGTTTCAGGATCTTTTGAGGTCAAGGAGGTCAACAAGCAGGGATAGTACTGGCCGAAAGCATTCAACTCCCGATAGCAACAGACGATCTAGGTAAACTCAAATATTTCCATATTTGTCTTGTCCAGACATCTATTTCTATGTTTACAACTTGTTTAATGGTAAACTTCAATTTCTCATGTGGAGAGTATTTCAGTCAATAGACCAGGCCTGTTGATATAGTGGTTAAGCGGTCACATGTATGGCTGGTAGGTCCTGGGATCAAATCTCTGTCAAGACATGGGATTTTTAATCTTGAAATTGTTAATATGCTGCATTCCAGACATCTCATATTCAAGATGGCTTGTAAGAGTAGACCATACATTTTAACAGCCATTTTTCTTTTCATCCATATTTTTATTATGTATTTAAGGTTATGACCTTTGAACTGTTTCTCTTAACAAAAACATCTTTGTACAAATAAATTATTTTAAATTATTGAATGTCAATACTACTTCACAGCATGATAAAAATGAATGTTTTTTGTGTATTTGTAGTCATGGTAGCAAGAAAAGGAAACGTTCTTCAAGTTCTATGTCTCCACCACGTAAGCGCCATCATCAAAGTGATGACCAGCTTTCGCAAGGACTGGATGATCGACTTTATCACAGGAAACATAAATCGAAAGAGCAACACTGGAATGCTGAGGATCCTCAGACAAAAAGCAAAAAACAAGATCCATATGATTATTCCGAGAGTGGAAGAAGAAAATCTGAAAAGTCCCGCCACAAATGGAAGCCAGATAAAGATCACCATTGGTCTCCTGAAGAATATTCATCAGAGTTTCATAAAGCTGGATTGTCTAGCTCACATATTCAGCATACTCCATTACTTGAAAGTGCACACTCTCAAGAATCACCTCAAAAGAAACTGACACGTGATGTCCTTAAGAAGCAATCACCAAGAATGTCACCTGCTGATCGAGAGCACTCACTGAGAAGAAAAAGTTCTAGCTTTGAAGAAAGACGTGAAGAGTTGCATCCTAGTAAAAGTCCTTTCGATGTGGATGAATATCTATATGGAGACTTGAAGGTCAAAGAGGAAATGTCGGAGAAGAAATTGTATGAGCATAATGTAACAGAAGAATCGAGAAAATTTCATTCAGTTGCTAAAGACTGGCATGCTGGATCCTATGACCATTCACAAACCAGACAGCACGTCAGCACATCTGAGTGGGATAGAGGAGGCAGCAGGAATAAGATTTCTCCAGAAAATAAAGAAAAACAAAAGACAAAACATAGCTTTGAAAATCCACTTAACAGATCATTGGAAGCTTTGAAATATCGATATGAGAAGCAGTATTCAGGCGATCGAGATGTCACTTCAGAATTGCCAGAGAAAACAAAACATGTTGGAGATGAGTCACCTCCTAGAGAAAGTTATTCTCGAATCCTGCATATGGAAAGTAGTCACAGTAAAACAGATAGATCTGAATACACTCAGCAAAAGCAAAGAGATGAGAAGAGCAGTCCACATTCTGGAATAGAACAGATGCACAAGTGTGAACAGTCTGGAAAAATAAGAGATAGTCCACATTCCAAAAGAGATAGATACCGAGATAGTCTACATTCTGAAAGGGATAGATATCTAGATAGTCCACATTCTGAAAGGAACCGAAAAAACAGAAATATTAAAAGTGGAGATAGTCTGCATTCAGCAAGGGATGAACAGGATGAAGGAAAACTGTCTCGAGATAGTCCACATTCAGAACAGATTGTAAAGAACAGAAGTGATGAGAGTCATTACATAAAGTCTAAGAAGGGAAGATTGCATGATCTTAGAAGAGAAGACATATGCTGGGTGCCTAAAGATCAGGCTTTGCATGAGCAGAGAACAGGTGACGACCGGTATGAAAAAGTAGATTCTCACCAAAGAATGGCAGAATGGAATGAACCTCATCATTTCTCAGTATCATCCATGGGAAGGACAGCAAACATTGCTAAAGGGATGCTTGAAGAATCTGTGAGAGCTATCCATCAAAGACATGATGTCCTAATCGAAAAGACTATGCAGCCGACATTTCATCGAACATTAGAAGAAAGGGCTGTTCACGTGAGTCCATCCAGTGAAAAGAAGAATAGGTTTGAGACAGCTGAGAGTGACCCAGCACTTGTTATTCCTTTCAAATCTGGATTTGTAATACCATCCAAATGGGACTCGCCCAGTGATGTTTATCTGTCAGGGGAAAACAGTTACAGAACCAAGGCTGAGGACAATATTCCAATGAAAATTAAGTCGGAGAAAGGAACTGACAGAAGACTAGTTGTAGATCATGGTAGATTTACTCAGCAAAATATTGATCACTCAGATGACATGAAGTCAGTGAAATCAAGCAGTTCTAGTAGCAGTTCATCCAGCAACAGTTCTGATTCTTCCAGTTCCTCTTCTGATTCTGAATCATCTTCTTCATCCCACAGAAGTAAGCGGCATTTAGATACAAGTGCTGGGAGAAACAGTCACAGGCTTTCATTAAAAACTCACCAAGATCTGTCAGTTGCTGGTAGGACATCAAAAGAATTTGGTTCACAAAATAAGGAACATTTTAAAGAACATGGTGAATTGAAGTACAGAATAAGGCAAGAACATTACATAGAAGAAACCAGAGAGGTAAATCTTCCTGATATTATTCAGAGTGCAAACAGACCATCTGATTACAGACATGGAAGTAGGTTAGTAGATGAGAGTGATAACAGAAGTGAAGCTCAGAGATTAAGTATGGAGAGAATAAAGTCAAAGTATAGATATGCTGGTGGTTCAGACAAAGTCCTGTTTGAAAGAGATGATGATGGTGCACTTAGGAAAACGACGGAACAAAGAAGTGAAAGTTGCAGTAAAAGAAGTAGAAGTCGAGACGGAGATCAAAGCAGTTACCAACACAAAGACGTAGATAGTTCTAAGGAACGACATCAAGGTGAGCTCAGGTATGGACGTCGTAGCAAATCTGGATTTAAAACTCAAAGTACATCGAGAAGTAGATCACGTGAAAAGAGTCCGTCCAGAGATAGGAGTCGGTCTAGAGATAGGAGACAGTCTAGAGATAGGAGACAGCCTAAAGATAGGAGACAGTCTAAAGATAGGAGTCAGTCTAGAGACTGGCATATTAGAGCAACAGATAGGAGTCAAGTCAAAAACCGTGATAGTAGATCCAGAGATAAGAGTCAATCTAGAGAAAGGCATAGATGCAAAGAAAGAAGTCACTCTAGGAAGAGGAGTAGATCCAGAAGGAGTCGATCAAAAAACAGGAGTCTATACCAAGATGAAAGTCACAGCAGATCCACTCAAAGAAAAATTAACATTGGAAGGAACATATTTACACCATCAAATTACAGAAGTAACTCATCTCGTAATGGGAGAGAGAGAGGCAGCAGAGGTCACAGTTTTCAGTATGGTGGAAGAGGAAAATACACATTTGTAAAAAGTAGAAGAAGGTCTTCATCTTCCTCCTCAGATGCATCATCTGATGGCTCAACAAAGATGCCTAAACACAAGAGTGTAGTCACAAATACTGTGAACAAACCTGAAGGAAACAGTGGTAAAGATGAGGATGAAAATAAAGTGGTTGAATCTAAAAGGAGAGAATCTTTAGATGAGTTTGAAAACTTTTTATCAACTCTAAAGCAGAATAAAAAACAACAGTGGATTGCAGAAGGTAAACTGAAAACGAGTCAATAAAATAGCTCACCAATGGCCCTGCAATTGTGATAGGACTTTTTACCATGTGGAAGTACATATAAAAAATGTTTGTGGCAACAGTGAGTTTTTAATGTTACGCAGTTACGTACAGTAACATTACCAGATTTAGGCATAAGCCAAATAAACTACAGCTTAGAGCTTCAGATTTTGTTTTTTGCTTTTAATATTTTTTGTGGGTCTTGTTTGGGGTTCTGCGTGTCAAACTTACCAAATGGTTGACATCTAATAGCCGATGATTGATAAATCAGCGTGCTCTGATGGTGTTCTTAACAACAAAAAAAGATAGTTTTGAAAATTGCAGTAGATTTGTTGCCGAGATTTAAAAACAGCTAACAAAATTACTTGACAGAAAACGAGCAGGGTTAATATTCGTTCTAATAAAACTTGCATATAACCTTATTTTTCATTGGATTCATTTGCTGGTCTAACGCACAGTAGATGTCCGCAGTCGGTGGCAATGTATCCTCCAACAGAAAAAATTATAAGTGAAGGTATGACGTCACTATTAACTGGCTGTATGGTGATCTGGTGACCCAGTCTTTGTACCATTATTGCTGTAATTAGTATGAAACTGGATTCACTGTGGTTGTGCACAAAAAAGTGACGTCACACGGGGTATTGGCTTAAAGCTACATAGCTAAAAATATTAGTGGTCAACAAATATTTTGAAGCTGAATAATTACCAACAAATTTTACTTTTTAAAAATGTTATTCCTATGTCTTCTAACATTGTGAGAAATTCTACATGTGTTATGACAGAAATAACATTGGTATGTATACAAAAATCTATGGTAGTGTGCAACCTGAACCGCTGCTTCCACTTAGCCTCGTATGTGCTGTTTTCGTGAATGTCTCATGCTCGTGTATTCCATCAAGTTTTATAATTGAGGAAAGTAATTTGTATCTTAAGTGATAACTTGAAGACAAAATCAACTAAAATGCAATCTGCAATTTTTTGTTTTAACTTTTAAATGTATTTGGACAGTTAAAAAAAAGTACAAAATCAAATAAAACGAATCATTGAAAATGATTCCCATGGTCGATAACTACCGATTTTGGTAATTTTAAAATGGATTGAACAAGCAAGAACTACATTGTTCATCATTATTGGACTTATTTCAGTCCAACGTAACTAATTTAGGTTTTTAGTGAAAGCGTTATTTTTCGATTTCACCATTTGAAATTTGGCTTTCGGAGAAACAAAAGAAATCAAGAAAAGAACGCTGACATTTGCAGGCCTACGCAAGATTATCTGTTTGTTATTGTTTTCAGTTTTAATGCTGTAATAAAAGGTTGGATATTTTTCAAAGTTCAGTTAAGTGATAACAATAAAAAAAATTAACTTACCCGCAAAAAAAAGTGAGTTGTTTTGCTTCATGTTTTATGCTGAAATTCACAATCACGTGACAATGTCGTCGGCTGCATTAGAGTAAGAACACACGAAATATTCAGGCCGGTTCGCAGGGGGTGCAACGGGTGCGCACACACCCCTAAAACTGTCGAGGTCCGTAAATGCAAATTTGGATTGACGCTAATTTACTAGAATAACGTTAAAAACGTTCGGGCCTTCACAAACGCACCCCCATAAAGAAAATCCTGCGTACGGGCCTGAATATATTAATGAGAGGCGCACGGACACAACTAATTATACACACAGTATTTCCAAAGTAGTTATATCAGCGTAAATAAAATCTCATATCGCGTGAAATTCCATTTGTTTGACAATCCAACGACATTAGAATCTGTACGACCAAACGTAATGGCTGAGTCCAAATGTGTGACGTCAATATTTTCGCGTCAATTATTAAATGATTACGTTATATATCGAACTTATGTCGAGGCTTTCCATTGACTAATGTATGTAGAGAGAATATATAGTTAGCTTTGTCATTTTGTTGATAAACATTATTTATTTTCTACAAAAATAAACCAGTTAAACAATATTAAGTGAATTTTAGAAAATTATTGTATTGGAATGGGGATAACTACACTGTGCAGTGTTCTCGCCGGCCGAAAAATAAAGGGGGGCGCCCATCACCCTCACCCCCACTAAAAAAAAAAAGGCCGCCGACTACCACAGAACTAAATGATTAATCAAGAGATTGTTTAAATACATTTATAACAATAAAAATTAGACAGAAAAGTCCCCTTTGAACAACAAATTTCAATCCTTAAATGAGTTCTTGCATACAACATTGCTTATTTTTTGTTAGCAGTATAGTATTATCTAAAGTCAAAACGCAGTTTTCGCAATCTCCGGTTACAATTTACAATGATTTATTTGTTTGATGTATCATTTGTATGGACACGGGTAATTAATTCCGATTAACGCAAATCAAAGTGAAAACCTTCCATCACCAGACCTGTTGTTTAACTAATTACCTGTGCGCTTTGACAGTAATTCTTCTTTAATTATGTGTTTTGTCATGCTCATTGTAGACAGTCAATAAAATATAAATAAACACAAGGAAAGTATCGTTTTCATGTTTATTCCGAACAAAACACCTGCGAATATCAAAATTAGTTTTGAGCGTTTCATTTCTCGCCACTGGTACACTTGAAATAATATTTGTATACAATTAAAATTTTATTATCATTAACGTTAATGATAGTTGAATAATATTTGAAGAAAGTTGAAATGCACGTGTACATTTTCTAATTGCTCCCCCATATTCCAGAAATGAACGGGGCCTACACCCGAAAGCTTTCCGAAGTGAACGAAAACTTCTTATATCATTACTGTTGGGTAAAACACATTTTATATAATAATCTAATATTTTATTATTAAAGTATTTAACAGTATTTTCTATTATTGATTATTAGATTGACATTTGGTTGTTTACGAAAATAGACTGAAAACCAACCACTTGCGCAATTGTGGTACGAAGCGCAACAATGAACAAAATCGGTTGAAAATTACTAAAGGGGGCGGGGGGCGGAAAACCAGCGAAATGAGTATGGCAGAAAGAGAAGGGGGTGGCAAAAAGGGGCCCGGCGCGACATTCTTAAATGGAGAAGCAAGAACACTTCTTTTATTATTCTGTTACAAACAGAATTGAGTGTTTATTTTTTTTGTTTTTATTGTAGACACAAGAAACATAAGAAGCATAGAAATAGGAGCGGGCATGATGATACAGCAGAAGAGTCAGAAGATGCTCATAGAAAAAGCCGACACAAGAAGAGTGATAAGAAAAAGAAACACCACAGAAGGAAAGACGATCACGAACTAAACGGACGTGGTAAAAACACAGAGAGCGATAGCACTAGCAGTTCCAAATCAGATGCAGACACAAATTTTGGACGACCAGTTACGCAGAGTGGAAGCACATTTACAACGAGACGAGAAATGCTCCAAGGTGTTAAGATGGCGGACAACAGGGACATGTTTGATCCTCGGGAGTTTCTGGAGCAAAGCAGATCTCCGGCTAAGGAAGAGGAGATATTCCGGTTCGGTTCCAACACGCGCAAATTTCCTGGAACAGCAACTCAAAGGAGTGATGCAGATTCTCGAAGTGACCGACGTGATGTTTTGGGTAGAAGAGGTGATCAGTCTGCATCTCCAGGTCTTGTATCAAGATACAGCCAACAGTCGAGGTCACCTAATAGATCTAGAGTGCAGAGAGATATGATGTTAATGAGTAGATCGCAAGATAGAAGTAAAAACAGGATGTCTCCTTTACGCTCTAGACAAGAATCGAGATCACCAGATAGAGTGAGAAACCAGAGAGGATACCGGAGGTCACCAGTAAGATTTGGACGAGGATCGAGATCTCCTGGTAGAAATAAAAGTCAGAGAGAAAATAGAATATCTCCTTTAAGATCTAGACAAGAATGTGAGTCCCCTAACAGATCACGAAATCTAGGGGATAGATCTTCACTAGATAGGGCCAAGCGTCGAAGACAAAGTACAAGTTCAAATGAAAGTGCACCGAGACCTCGGGATTCAAAGGTCATTCGGAGATCACCACAAGTACGAGCGGGTTTGGATACTGTAAAAACATCACCTAGGAGACGATTAGGGTCCAGATCCAGTTCGCCGGTCAGAAAATCTCAGCAGAAATTGAAACTTATCTCACCGGCAAGACCACGTTATCGTACGTCTAGGTCTAACTCACCACACAATCGTACGTCTAGGTCTAACTCACCACGCAGATGGAACAGATCAGTCTCGTCACGCAGACGTGATAGGTCAGTTTCCCGTGACTCGGCACACAGACGTAAACGGTCAAGTTCCCATGATAGCGCTCAAGAGAGGAATGTAAAACCACAAGCCAAGATTCCACATCGTGATTTAGAAGTTAGAGTTCGTGAACGCCAATCTTTGTCTTTGGATCGATCCAGACGAAAAAGCTCATTGGAGAGGTCGAGAAGAAGAAAGCCCATTCCTGCGAGATCAGAGAGACAGAGAGCATCATCTGATTCTAGTTCTTCAGATTCTGATAGCAGACGTCGAAAAGATGTCAAGATGCCACCAGTTAGACGACACCACCTGTCTCAGTCCGGCTCAGATTCTGGCATTCCACATCAAAAAGGTGACAAGATTCCTACAAGAAGACATCGCAGACGATCTGATTCTGATTCTGACACTGATCTTCCACGTCAAAAGGATGACAAAGTACTTAAAACAAAGCCAGACAGCCGGTCTGAGTCAGGTTCAGAATCAGATGTTCCACGTAATAGAGATGGCAAAATACTTTCAACAAAACACGGGCTGTCCAAGTCCGGTTCTGAATCTGATCATCCACGTCAGAAGGATGTGTTAACTTCTCTGAGATCTCGAAGGCGATCACATTCTGATTCAAATCATAAGGATGACAAGGTAGCCTTAATAAAATCACGTAGACGTTCTGATTCAGATCCTGTTGACCGAAATCGTAAAGATGACGAGGTATCTCAAGCCAGATATACTAAACACAGATCACGATCGAGTTCTAGTTCTTCTCACTCTAATGCCAGACTTGGCAAGGATGTTAAGATGGCCTCTTTAAAATCACAAACACGTCGGTCAAGATCGGGTTCATCTGACACCAACGTCAGACGGCAGAAAGACGACGTAGCTGCAGTAAGATCACGTAGACGTCGGTCACGATCTGGTTCAAGTAGTTCAGATTCCGATGCGGGACGTCATCATGATGACAAGAAAGGAACTGCAATATTACAGCCACCTAGATCACGATCTGCTTCAGGTCCTAATGCCAGACTTCACAAGGATGATGCTGTTCCACCCAGACAAATCATATCAAAGTACGTTCAGTTATATAATAGAGGGATTTATCCAGGATGTTTCACCAGTGTCCTGTGGCTGCAGGGATTGGGAAAATTAGCATGATTTCAGTCATAATTGGGACGTTTTTTTCTCACCACTGAATTTATGTAACTGCAACATTATATTTATTAACCAATTTTGGAATTTATTGTCCAGAAATTGGGAATTTTCAGTGCCATTTTCATTTGGGAACGGGCCGATGTTATGTATATGTACCATATAAAGCCTGGATACACCCTGTAATATTATTTATGTCAACCTGTTTCAATGTTTTGCTATGTTTGATGACTAACTAGTATAAAATACATGAACAGCAAGTTGAATTGAAATAGGCCATTTATTTGTAGCTTAATAAATGACAATCATTGACAATATTAATATACATATATATCTAGTTACATAACAACCATATATGTAATACATTAAATTTAACAATATTACAACTGATAAATGTGTATTATTACCATGTCATCAAAGATGTGGGCAACATTATACGCCCCATGCTATAAAAGTTATGTTACGCACTGCTGCCGAATATCCAAAATAACGCAAAAGCTGTTGAAGTATATACTGATAAAGAGTTAATGTCAAATTATCCAACTTAACTAATACCTTGGGTGGGATGGAGGGTTATTTAATGAAAATTATGTGTAATTATAAATACCAATCTTTCTGTTTATCTTTCTGTTTATCGTAATAGCGCCCTCTGTCTGATATTTAGTCAAGAACCATAACTGCGCCATCTGTCTGGTATTTAATAAAGAACCATAACTGATCGTTTTTGTGCAAGGTGATTTATCGCTACACGATTATTTTGGATATTCAACAGTTTACATAAATAGATTTAACTGCATTAAATAACATTTTATTACTACATATATATTTCGTGCAGGGTTTCACATGATGTAGGAATCCTGTACATTTGATGCAATATTTCACTAAAATACTCACAAATAAAATATGTACGTGTCATGGTTAACTCAAAATATTTTGGTTAATCGACATTAACTGATTATTTATGAGAAGGAAAAATAATGGATATACATGTATAAGTATTATAAAGATAGAATAGTAGATAATGGATGTAATATATGCATGTAATATAAACATGACAAGTTATTCAGTTATGTGATTGAAATAATATGTCATAGGTGACTCCCTTTTTTGAATGCTTGATTCCCAAAATAAAACCCTGTGTGTCATGATGACTCCCATTTTACAGATGCTAGGTGGAACCCTGCAAGTCTGTAGTTATCTGTAGTATGTACAAAAGTAAAGTTTGTTTTATTTAACGACGCCTCTAGAGCACATATATTTTTATCTTATCATCGGCTATTGGATGTTAATCATATGGTCATTCTGACATATGTATTTAGAGGAAACTCCCTGCTGCCACATAGGCTACTCTTTTCCAATAAGCAGCAAGGGGTCTTTTATATGCACCATCCCACAGATAGGACAGCACATACCATGGCCTTTGATGAACCAGTTGTGAATCACTGGCTGGAACGGAAAATAGCCCAAACTGGAAATGGGTCCACTGAGAAGGATCGATCCAACAACTGCTGTAGTATGTACATTCAGGCACTCAATATATATAATATTAAAAACATACACTACATTAACGTTTCAGCACTAGGCCTTTATCAAAATGGAAAATATTTTCTAGTAATTACATATTGGAGATTTATAATACACGAACAATATAAATATATATAAAACAGTAATCCCGAACACATTTATATATTTATATTGTTCGTGTATTATAAATCTCCAATATGTAATTACTAGAAAATATTTTCCATTTTGATAAAGGTCTAGGGCCAAACGTTAATGGAGTGTATGTTTTTAATATTATGGATTGTTATAAACTCAATATATAGTTATTTTTTATGTTTATGAACAGTTCTCAAAATTTTAATGCATGTAATAGTAACACAGCTTTACACAAGAATATATGGCACATCTGATGTAATCTTTGGGACAAGAAACCTCGGTGTACAGACATTGCAGATACTGTAACTACTGCCAACTGTCAAATGTAGAGCCTTTTAATATGTTTTTTTGTTTTCTTTTTGAAACGATATCAAGTTATTTTATTCAACCAAACATGAATTAATTTATAATTCTATATTCAATATAATAAATGCAAAATTGATTACTTTTCTTTTGATCTTTTTAAAACTGTGATGTTATGACCATAACAATTTTTTAAAATACAAAATAACATACATATATTTTGACACATCAACATTTATGCAAGTCAAGATATGTGTATTGCACCAAACATGACATGTGTCTGAATGACATCATTCAGGGATCGCTTTATTTTATTTATTTGCAACCAGTGTTAAATATAAAGAGAAAGATTTTCACCTGAACCCACCACCACTGCCTATTGGTATAAAACATTACCGATATCAAGAATTCATTATCCTACTGGTGTGCATGTGTAGAGGGAGGTGGGCTGGTGTGCGTGTGTAGAGGGAGGTGGGCTGGTGTGCGTGTGTAGAGGGAGGTGGGCATTAAGAAATCTGAACCCTTGTTTTTGCACAAATATAAAAGAAATAATAATTATATATGACTACTTGTATGTCAAGTAAAGTGGAAAGGAACAGAATTACAAGCCCTACACCTTCCAAAATCCTGGTTCTATCCCCTATAAAGGAAGACATTTTAATTTTGATAGCATCAAACAACATGACATGGTGTCAGAAGTCGGATTTATGTTTCTTCGAACAAAACATTAAAATGTTGAATAGGCCTAGCCCACTTATAACCTACACTATTTCTCTTTATAACACATGGACAGAGCAATTTATAATTTCAACAGGCGCATGGGATGGATTTTCAAAGTGGGGGGGGGGGGCTATTTTTCAAAGTAGGGGTTGATTATTATGGGTGTGTAAAAAGTGTTGTGTGAAAATGCGAATCTATACACGAAATTAAAACAGATATTTATAAATATATAGGGTTTACAAAGTACTGCTTGTTATTTTTTTTATCTGACTTACTGACGCATTAATACATGTTTTAAAAATGCAAAAAGAAAACATGTCGGATTGCATGAAATGAATGGCTGTCGCTGTCAAGCACTAAAATATCAATATTTCAGGCGTTCGTGGAGTTGTTTTGTAAACAGATCTTTAGACATAAATTCTTAATTAGTGACAATACAACACATACACGTCCGTTTGTTTAAATATGGTCAATGGAGATATAGCAAATTCACTTACCGCACATTTTGTATTCGTAGCGTGTAACCGTGTTTGTCAACAGACGACTGTCACAATCAGATGAACTGCCACGTTTCTGGCAATTGCTTTATAGTCACGGCCTTGACCTTCAAAACTTCCGGCTTCTGTCGGCTGGCAGTTTATCAAACGGGTGGGATGGTCTCTGTTCCTGGTAGATTTTTAGGTTCTACGAAGTGGGCACGCATCGTTGATAGCCCACAATGTAGGTTTGCTGAGAATAGATCAGTCAATCACGGGTAGTCGAAACGAATGTAGTGTCGCCTGCTAGTACCCGGAAGCACAAATGCGTTATGGGATTGAACTTTTAACAAATTTATTTAATCCGCAACAAACGTGGTTGGTGTTAGCTTTGCGTTTGTTTAGGATTGTCTGACTCATACTCTAAAATGAGCAAGCGAAAAGGACCTGATTCTGAAAATTTAAATGCCGAATTTAGTGATTTTTTAATGGGTAATTAACGAAGGAGTACATTTTTTGAAAACCAAGCCTTTGACAATCACAATGTTTAAAGGGGTCGTGTCAAGATTTGTTTGTCTCTGGAACAATCGTTACAATGTTCAGCTTCAAGGCACTTACTTTCTCGTTAGATATTCTCACAAAAACAGCCACCAAAAAGGATCCAGAGTGAAAAATTTAAATGAAAAAATAAGTGATGTTTTAATGGGTAATATCCAGATATTCTTATTTTAACTTGATTAAATAAAACCAACAAAAATACATTCATAAATCATGATAAGGCTAGTAATAAAAAAAAACTTTGTTTCTTGTCTTTTAGGGTAATGACAGAACCTTTGATTACACTACATACATACAAGATATTCTACATTTTGATGTAAAGGCACATTAAAAAGATTACTGTTAGTAAATTAAATCTGAACTTAAAATGAATCAATTCAAGTTAACAAATATCCTTTGTTAACCCATGAAACTGTTGTGTATTGTATGGTTCTAACTCCATTAAGTAATAAAGACGTGTATTATCAGTTTCTTCTCATTTCCTTTTTTTTTAATACACAAAGTGAAAAATTGTTTCTTAGAAAAACAAAGGGATTTTTTTTTATAACCTCTACCCCTTCACCCATGTGTCCACTACTTTCTATGTAGATGTTGATAGATTTAATTTGGTTGAATTTCAGAACTGGCCAACTATGAGAAGAATGTCAACCGAGCTCTGCATAAATACAATGCCTACAGGAAGGCAGCTGGAGCCCTTGCAAAACATCCCACCAAAATAAAGAGTGGTGAAGAAGCTAAGAAACTGGTTAGTATCAAGTAATTTATAATGGGAGTGGGATGTAGCTCAAACGGTAGCGTGTCCACCTGTGAAGCAGTCGGTCATCGGATAAATCCTTTTCAGTGGACCCAGTTGCAGTTTGGACTTTTCCATTCCAACCAGTGATCCATAACTGGTTCATCAAAGGTCGCGGTATGTGCTGTCCTGTCTGTGGGATGGTGCGTATAAAAGACCCCTTGCTGGTTATTGGAATGAGTAGCCCTTGTGGCAGCAGTGGGTTTCTTCTAAATATGTCAGAATTACCTATAGGTTTGATGTCCAATAGCTGATGATAAGATGAAAATCAATGTGCTCGGGAATCGTCGTTAAATAAAAACAAACTTTACTTTAATTTATAATGTGTCATTATCAGGGATGAGAATTTCCCACCAGTTGGCAATTTCACGACTATTGGGGATTGATTTTGACATTTGTCGCACCCTCCCTCCACTCAGTTGCTATACACTCCCTCACAGCGACCCTCCTTAAATTTAGGTCTGACCTCTTCTCATCCCTACATTATTTACATTACTATATTTCCTTGATTCTCTTTTGTGGTTATATATTTTATGTATATTATTATGTTGTGTTATTTTATGATTTTTTTTATATATACAGTCAAGTCATGTTCTGATGGGAAAATTTTTCATGTATAATATATAATAATAATTGTCTATAAGACAATCCCCCTATTTGAAGCACTAAAACTTCAACTTTGAAGCAAGTGTATGTGATAAGGCACACAAAACAGTGATCCATATCAAACGATTCAAAGTAAAGTTTGTTTTATTTAATGACACTCGAGTACATTATTATCCTATAATCGGCTATTGGACTTCAAACATATAGTCATTCTGATATATTTTTTTAAAGGAAATCCACAGCAACCACATAGGCTACTCTTTCCGATAAACATCAAGGTGTCTTTTATAAGCACTTTACCACAGACAGGACAGCACATACCACAGCCGTTGATGAACTAGTTGTGGACCACTGGTTGGAATTGAAAATAGCCCAAATTGCAAATGGGTCTACTGAGATCATCCATATTAATTTCAGGCTAGCATTTTAGCATTTCATGCAGGCAAATATTTTTGTGTGCCAGGATGATGGACTGGCAGTTATTTTGTATTTAAAGTAATATTTGTTTTATTTAACGATGTCTCTAAAGCACATTGATTTTTATCTTATCATCAGTTGTTGGACGTCAATACCAGTCAATCTCATTCTGACATATTTATTTAGAGGAAACCAGCTGCTGCCACATAGGCTACTCTTTCCTATAAGCAGCAAGGGGTCTTTTATATGCACAGTCCCATCGACAGGACAGCACATACTACGGCCTTTGTTGAACCAGCTGTGGTCCACTGGTTGGAATGGAAAATAGTCCAAACTGCAAATGGGTCCACTGAGAAGGATAGATCTGATGACCATCAAATTTTTGACATCCATTAGCTGATGATCAATAAATCAGTGAGCCCTGGTGCTGTCGTTAAACAAAACAAACAAAAAGATTCAAACACACAAACTGAATCAATATAAATCATTTTTAAACATTTGCCAGAATTATACTTAAAGTTTGTTGGCATGGATTTCCACTAACTTCAAACCATGCTTTAAATCACTGCCTAGAAAGATGTTGATGGTATGCTATGTGGCACGAGAGCAATAACGTGACTTGTCCAGTGATGTTTGTCTAGCTGATTTATATTTTTCCATTATTTGCAGGATGGTGTTGGAGCTAAAATAGCCTTAAAGATTGATGAATTTATAAAGACAGGAAAACTCTCCAAGCTTGAGAAGGTAATTAACCTTTAGACTACTGAATTCTTTTAAGAGTTACTTCCCCAAAAAACTGGATTAATTTTGAGAAAAATCAGCTTGAGAGGCACCTCATTTTGGTCAAATGTTTTGAATTTAAAACTTAACAAAACAATAAAATAACATAAAGGTATGAACAAATTAATATTATTTTTGAGTTTTGAAGGTGTTTTTTTTGTAGGTGCACGACTTGCGGTCTAGAAATGTGTAAAAATAAACAAACAAAAAAACCCCGTAAACCACGCTTGGTAGTTCGTATTTATGATCTGATCGCTCACATTCAACACCATATTCTCGCCCTCACACTTGGTGTCATTCAAATTTTTTATTTGAAAATTCTCTTGCGATTCGCTCCCGATATTCAGAATCAAAATCCTGACCTTCAGTAAACCCCAAACTAATATTTATTCCCAATTTGCTCTTCAAAATCTCTGCGTAGCCTGCGCCACCATTGCTCGTCACGTTACAAAAAACTTTCAGAAAGAGACCCGCTTTTACACCAAAACTTCCGATTGATAAAGGAGTCCTAACGCTTCAAAAATCCGCCATTTGCAATTCGGAACATCCTGTGTATATAGGTATTGCATCATTTCCTCCCATAATGCATTTAAGCAACAGGAAATACTCATTTTAAAGGGCCAGTTCGAATGGCTACACATGTCGCCTCCAATACTCAAGGGTTCGCATGATTTCGGCGAGATAAGTCGCCTGCAGTGTCCTGAAGGTTAAAATATTATTTGGATTACAAATATTTCTTTTCTTCTGAAATTTTCCTTTGGCAAACTTTGGAATGTGATACATGAAAAGTTTCATCGCAAAACGCGAGAATCGCCAAATTCACAAAAACCGAAAATTCACCACCAAAGGAAAGGCTTGCATCGGTTCTCCAAAAATGGAGATATCGCATTTTGAGATGAAACTCTTCATTTGTTCTTTTTGGGATAATGAAGGTTTGTTTCTATGGATTCCATAAAGTTTAATGCCTTCTTAAGAAGTATATTTATACATTAGATACCTGGTAAGGGTAAAAAAAACTTGAAAATATATTACTAGTCTGGCAAACTAGTACCAACTAAAATTTACTAGTCAGCAATAATTCTTACTAGCCCATCAGCCTAATGCAGAATATTTGATATTGTTAAATACTGAACTAACTTCACTTCAACTGATCATCCGGGGAGCGGGATGTAGCTCAAATGGTAGAGTGTCTGCCTGTGAACCGGTCAGTTGTCGGATCAATCCTTCTCAGAGGACCCATCTGCAGTTTGGGTTATTTTCAGTTCCAACCAGTTCATCAAAGGCTGTGGTATGTGTTGTCCTGTCTGTGGGACGGTGCATATAAAAGATCCCTTGCTGCTTATCGGGAAGAGTAGCCAATGTGGCAACAGCGGGTTTTCTCTAAAACATATATCAGAATGACTATATGATTGACGTCCAATAGCCAATGAAGAAATAAAAATAAATGCGCTCTAGAGGTGTCGTTAAATAAAACAAACTTTACTTTACTTTTCAACTGATCATCCAATATACAATGTACCGGCAACTAAAGCATAATGAGATATTTGTTTATAGCAACTTTTGTTCGCTTTATAGCGATTGTAATTTAAAATGATTGTGTGAAATGAGTAATAAAGTATAAAACAAAAAGGAAGTCATTCATTGAACTGTTGGTTACATTTATTAACTTATTCTACATAATTTTGAAAGGAAAGGATTTTTTAATTTAATGACACCCCAGCACATTGTTTATTAGGTGTTAACATATAACTATAACTTACAGCCTTTAGAGAAAACCCACTACCCCCACAGAGGCTACTCTCTTTGATTAGCAGCAAAGGATCTTTTATATGCGCTTTCCCACAGACAGGATACCACAACCTTTGATATACCAGGTGTGCATCACTGGTCGTTGCAAGTGGTTTCACATTTGAAAAGTTGAGGAGAGCTATAAATCTCTCCCCAAATAAGGTTCAAGGGAGCTTTTTCACTCTCCAAATTTTTGTTACTCTAATTCTACGGTCAATTTATTTATAATATTCGTGATAATTTAAAACGATGAAATTTTTTGTGATCCATTCTAATTATATTCAGATATTTTCGCAAAAACTGAGAATTACCGAACTCGATGATATTTTTGGAGTGTGATTATTCACGCTCCTTGGTCGAAATCTAAGGGTGTGGTGGGGCGCGAGCATGCCTCTTAAACGTGAAACTCTGCCTTCTCATTGAGCCTTAGTGAGGACTTAATCTTAGTTGGAACCAGTATTGAGATAAAAATCTTTTGTCTGGACTGAGATTTGATCCCAGTACCTACCATCAATGAGACTGACAGCTTACCCACTGTGCCACCAAACACAGTTACTGAATTTTGTCTCACATTTCATAACAAGCCTGGAAATAAGTGCTCGGTCACGGACATTGTCCGGTACAAAATTGTCATTTGTCAAGTTTTCACAGTCACAAATTTAATATTAGCGGTCATTTTGTCCGACATAAAAATCAGTACGTATAAAATACATATTTTGATGAGTTTCAAGATCATACACATGCTTACATTATTACATGTCTAGCGGTAACTGAACAGTCACCACTGCATTTACAGGGTAAATCTATTAATAGACCCTATACGCTGCTAAAATACGTGACGTCAGGCCTATGCTTCAACGTAGCATGCTGATGTCACGTGATTGGTCATAAAGGC
>JAULBS010057545.1:0-13273 GCA_032355785.1 Symmetromphalus regularis | reverse complement strand
CTGACTTTTCAAAGTGATGGGGCTAACGTTTATGTGTGTATTAAATGTATTGTTCGAAACCGCAAATCTGTACCGAAAATTAAAACTGGCGATAAAAGGAAGGGAAGGGGCTGAGTCCCACTAGACAATCCCCCCGGATCCTACAGGTCTGTAATTTATGTATGAGAGTTCAGTGTTTTCTCCCAGTTTTGTATTCTTTAAAAAAATATGTGCAGTCAGCAAACATCCCAGCTCTTCAGCATTATCGGTGGTTGAGAAACCAGAACGAGATCAAGTCTTGAGGTGAGGTATTCAGGTCATTCTTTATATAGGTTCGTTAGAGACCCTGGCAGAGTGCTAATAAGCATGTTCTATCTCTTAGGTATAGAAATTTCATCTGGAGAACAGAACACGCTGTTTACCTTCTTACTATCTCTTAGATATGACAATTTAAATATTTATGAAGGTTTTTGTTTATGATGCTCTTTTATCTTTTGTGACTATCGACACGGAATAAAGAAAGTTAGTGTTTTATCTCAAAGATATACTGATCAACTCTGTGGTATACGTAATGATCCAAAGTAACTTTCTTCAGGCCCAATTATAATATATGCAAATCTGGTTAACACAGGTTGGTAAGAAGCTACAGCTTATGTAAATGTTGTCTAATTTGTCATACAATTTATGTTTGCATTTTATCAAAATATAATAATCTATAGCACTGAATATTATTAAAATTATCATTACATTATCAGAAAAAACATAAAGCTTTCTCTATCTTTAAATTGGTGCGCCACTTTATACTCACACATAAGTGTACGCGCTCGCGTACACTTACAGAAATGCATACACACATACATACATACATACATACACGTACACACACATACATATATTTACACACCACACACACATACACACCACACACACAACACACTACACCACACACACAACACACTACACCACACACGTACACATACACACACATACATACATACATTCATACACACAGATAATAATAATTATATAATAAAAACTAAATTCGCCGATCATTGTTTCGTATATAGAATGGTGATGATTATCATGGATCATCTTACCTTAGAATATATTTGTAATTGCTATAATCATTATCATGTTTAGACATCCGAACAAAGCCGTTACAATAATTCTTCAGAAAATGTTTTTATAATTACGTATGGTTTGCTGCCCTCCATTAAGTTCATTCAGATCAAGATAAGTTTTAGGAGCTGCGGTAATGCAAATACCGAAGACAATCTATTGTCAGAGTATCAGTTCTCAGAAAGAATGCAAATAAATAAACAAATTCAGAACATTCATAACATCAAGAGTATATACCCTGGCATCCAACCAACATGACCACAGTGTGGTATAATTATATTTAATGATACGAATGTACTAAAGTAGAGAGCATATGAATATAAAAAGAAATAGTGTTTATGACAATGTGCCACCAGGATAATTATAATATGTTTATATATTTCCATAAATTATTAACATAATGGTCAATACAGATGCTTATAATTATATAAATAAACATAATTATATTATTAAGCACAGTATATAGCTCTGACGATAACTTTAATTTTGCACTAAAAGACAAATCTCTTTCCTAACAATGGGACTGCCATTTTTGGAGAAATATTGCTTGATTTAAGAAATTAGATTCAGATCTTATACTTGTTGATATGTCAGAAGGAAATGCCAGAAACAAGGATAATTGAAGTCAAGCTCTCATAAATAATTTGTAAAACTTGTACTATGCTATATGGAAAAGATGCAACGGCAGATGCAGAACTTTTGGAATTGGGGTCCAAAGATGTTTTTAAGATTTTTATATAATAGACGGGTTGGGGTCCAAAAGTTAGTTACGACCATTATTATAACTGTGGAAAAAGTGGCGGCTGAAGGGAGATACTAACTAACTCTCACCTCCTCTCGGATCCACCTAAGAGTTGAGATAAATCTTGAACTGTTATTTGGCAAAGCCAAAGCTATGTACTACTGGGCAAATGGCCAAACGAAGGTTACGCAACATAAGTTGTGCTAACACTGCAACAATTACATTTTTTAAATGATATAAATATATAATATTTAATGAAAAATACTACCAATCAGATTAGATAGATGTAACCAAACCATTTAACTTGCAATATTCAAAACAAAATACTAAATTCACATCTATTAAAATGTCTTATTATATGCATATGCACGTGTATTGTAGCACCTTTTCAACAACTGCGTTGTATATAAATCTGTAAGTGATAAAATTAATTGAAAACAAATCAGATGGAAGATGGACAGTAGATAGGAGTAAAACAGCCCTGTTTTTATCAGACTCTTTAGCTGCACAATCAGCAAGGTCAGTGCAGATTAATGGCGATCTCCTATACTAAACAAACCTACTTATACAGTAACAGTCATATAAAACTAAATTTAATCCCTTTTTGTGGACCCATTGATGATCTTTTTTTACTGCAACTAAGCCCTTAGTTAAACCTTTTAATTCGGGTGGTTAGATGAGACATGGAAGTTAAGCTCCATGGTTTCTACATTTTGGGCAATATGGAGGAAATCAGCAATTTAAAAAAACTATTTTGGAAGGGCTCAAACATCAAAATTTTAGCTTTGACGTACAATTCTAAAATACTTGAGTGTTACACACTAATCTTGGTGTTACATTTTACTAACCTTCACCTCTACTTAATGTTCACCACACTGTCGTCATTTAAAAAAAAAAAACATTATAAACCGATTATTAATAAACAAAGTTTTCTGATTTGTTAATTGATTCTATATTGAAAAAATGCTGAAGCAGCCACCTCTGTTAAGACACACCTTTCTAAAGAGCCACCTTTATATTCCTTCAAACAGTTTAGCGTAACGTGACATATTAAATATTTTGTATTTTCATTCAAATATAATGGATATCTTATGTGAAGTCAGTATATTTATAAGACCAATACGACTGAAGTAATATGGTCAAATTCTCCACTAAATATATATTCAATATATATATACTCGTTATATTCACAAATCTAAAAACAGTCATAGAATCTGTTGAGAAATTAGTCTTATGTTTTGGGAAAGATAGCTGCTAAGTAGATTAGAATTCATATAACTTTCAAAGACACACAGCTGATACACACTGACAGCTAACAATAGATACAGATATATGTACACAGCTACCTACAGAACAATAGGTATAGATACATTTACACACCTAACTATAAAAAAAGTTACTTATAGCAGACATATGTTCATGATTACATAATTGAAGTATTGCGCAATGTTGTTTCATCATAGTGCTATGAAACATTTACGGATTAAGGTTATTTATATCGATGCAACTTGTTTACCAGTACTAAAGTTCAGTACATCTGTATCAATGAATTTAAATATTAAAAGTTGTGCACATACATACAATATTATCACATTACTAAGGATTGAACACAATTATTAATAGTTTTTAATTAAATGTGTTTCAATAGAGCACAATATATTTTAGGTGAACAAGTTTGAATGCATACAATATTTCAAAAATAAACTTTGAATTTGTTTTATTTTGTGAAAATCATTGACATCGTTGTTTCACAGAACATAAAAGAAACAAATATACAGTGTACTTTAAATCTTATGGAAATAGTTACAGTATAATAACATTTTAGAGAAATCTTTATTTTTTTATTTTAATAATTAAAAATAATAAATATTCCTTTTTAGTCATTACACTTAATTTTGACTTAATTATTTAATTATGATATATAAGTATAGAACGTGACTATTAATTATTAACAATTAATTACTATCAGTTGTTGATGGTATTACTAACTAAAAATCGTTTCTTATAATAATAATTATATAATTGTTAAATATATAAAATGCATCATAGAATAACATGTATATTTTATGTGAACAAGTTATATAATCTTCTTTCACTTTTTACAAAAACAAATTTATAGCTAGTTAAGAACTTTTTTTTAAATGTCTGCTTATTACCAAGTCTATCTTATAAATATGCATAGGAATAACTAAAGTAGAACATATTTCAAAATTGCATATTCCAAATAACACTGAACAGTTCAGTTTTAGAAATGTATTGCCAAGGTTAAGAAAAAAACCCAAAAAACTCGCCTCTTTCAAGAATGCATATTACTAAAAACACTAAACTGTTCATTGGTAATAGCAAAGGTTAAGAAAATCCAAACAAGAAAATATTTCAAAACTGCATATTCCAAATATCGCTGAACTGTTCAATTTTAGAAATGTATTGTCAAGGTTAAGAAAATCAAAACAAACGCATGTTTCCAGAATGCATATTACAAAACAAAAAAAATACTACACTGTTCATTTGTAATAAATAACAAATGTTAAGAAAATCCAAACAAGAAAATATTTCAAGACTGCATATTCCAAATAACGCTGAACTGTTCAGTTTTAGAAATGTATTGTCAAGGTTAAGAAACTCAAAACAAACGCATGTTTCAAGAATGCATATTACTAAAAACACTAAACTGTTCATTTGTAATAAATAACAAAGGTGAAGAAAATCTAAACAAGAAAATATTCAAAGGGAGCATGTTATAAAAACGATGGCTAGTTGAACTGTTGATGACATGTTGGAGAGCAGACACTGCAGCAGTACATCCTCATTCCTATGTCTGACTGGCATCCCAAGTTGTGAAACCCAATCCTTTCTCTTTAGCTAAATAAGGAGAAGACTTGCTGCGTAGAACCGGCTGCTTTGTAACGAGATAGCGGCACCATGAGCCGTCCGTAAACACAGTCTGCTACTTATAGACCTCCACAAATACTTGCCACGTGTATGTACCATCCCCACGTGATTACCTACCATTCTGTGACATCTTCACAAGCACCAGGTCAAATACGTTGCACACGAATATTAATTGATGCTGCATGACTGCATGGAATCTAGTATTATCTTTTCTCACCTTCTCCTAGCACTCATTAACCCTCTAATTCATTCACCATACCACAGCCTTATATGCCTATCAGTGGGATTCATTCCAATATTTTTACTCACTTTCTCTCGTTTCCTTGAGCTAAAATAAGAAAGAAAAAAACATTGGGCCAAAATAGTTGTATGTTAGAGAAGAGCTTAGACTTGATGAGGTCTGCAATCGGTTGCTAGGTGATGAGCTCATCTGATTTTAATATTTTTGTAGGTGCAGCCTTTTAAAGGTAGGTTAGCATTGTCTGCGAGGCTAATACATTTGTGTGTGTTCTGTTCAGCTGAACCTACTTTCTCCAGTTGTTCTCACAGTAATGGCTGCCAGTTTATAAACAGTTGCTCTAGACAGAGCATTCAGTGTACCAATATTTAATCAAGACGGAACTTCCGGGCTTTCTGATAGCCCTTTGATAATCATTCACTTCTGTGTTTATAACTCCTCGTCAGCAGATAATAGCAAGATATTCGTGTATACATTACAACATTATTATCTGTAACCATGACAACTAATGGTGTTGACATACCGGTAGATGAAGGAGTTGCAGAGCCAGGCCCTGCCCCAGAGAAGGAGCCGTCGCCCTCCCCACCCCCGGTGCAGGCGGCACCCGCACCCCAGGAAACACAGATGACAATGGTGACGGAACAAATGACAGTGAAGAAAACAAAACCACCCGAACCTAGTGAACCGGAAACACGTCCTCGGCAACCAAAACCTTCACAACCCGTTCAACAAACTTCAAAAGCACCGGCACAGCCTGCACATTCAACTAAAAAAAGCTCAAGTAAAAGTTCATCAATTTCCAAATCGTCACATCGTTATAAGTCTGATTATGCAACTGGGGATTCTTTCTTAAAGGAATTACGCAGGGATTTTCACTCGACTACCCCCTCTGTCCTGGAATCTATTGGTACACACCCGCTCTTGTTCAGTAGTCGTTTCGACCCCCAGATCACACCTGGGTTAAGTCTACAGAGTCGGAGAGTTATTCGTGCGGCCGCCGAACTTGGTCAAGTGTCACCAGGCCTAAAGAACCTTCTTGAAGTAAAGTACTAATTTACTTAATTAATATGTTTAGTTAAATAATACTGATAAATATCTCATATTGTTGTTGATATTTGTATTTTAATAATTTATAAATATTATCAATTTTTTTTTCATTTTGAGACATGTTATATAAAGAAACGTAATAATTTATTTAATACTATTTTAATAAAATAATATTCAAATATATCCCAAATATGTGTTAACATTCTTATTTTAATACTTTAAAATATATAAAATATTTATTTTATTCGTTTTGAGACAGATTACTTGCTATTATAAAGGAACGTAATAATTATTTAATACTATTTTAATTAAATAATATTAAAATATATTTCCAATATGTGTTGGCATTTTTTTTTTAATACTTTAAAATATATCAAATGTAAATTTGTTTCTCAATTATTTTATGAAATAGGTTACTTCCTGTATAATGTAATTTAATTTATTACTTAATTAGTTAAATAATACACATACTAGCAAATACTTAAATGAGAAATGACATTTTTATTTTAATAATTTAAAATATATAAAATATTTTGGTTTTGTATATAACAAATCGATTCCTATATAATAAAAAAGTACTATTTTACTTAATGATTTTAGTTAAACAATATCTTGAATATGAGTTGATATTATTTTAATAATTTAAAATACAAATGTATATCAAATATTAATTTCTTTTATTATGACACAAGTTATATAAGTACTAATTTAATTAAATAATAATTTAAAATCTATATATTTATTACGAAATTATAATAAAAAAATTGATGATGTTGCAAAAACACGATATGAATTTATATCATATTGTGTCATAAACACAATCCTCAAATATATATAATTATTTTTGAAACTGTCCATAATATATGTAATATTATTTAAATCTTCTTATGCACACTTATTTTTAAAACTTATTTAAAGCCCTTTTGTAATTAATATTAAACGATGTTAGTTGATATACATTTATCATACAAGTTACTGTTACTTCAGATATGTCATTTTTAATCAGCTGTGAATATTTTCATGTATATTATAAAGTTGAAACATATTGATAAAATAATAATTTCACATCAAACATATAGAAAGAACTATTTTAAAATATTGTCTCATAAAACTGAAAGTTTCTTTTTTAAATATATAAAACAACCATTTTGTATAGACAGATATAAATTTCCTAATAGCCCAATTTTGAAAATAATATAATGAAAATATTAACAAACATAAAACAGTGAATTTAACATGGTCATAATACATGTTAATATCTTGTGAGAATAATACGTTATAATAATTATAATATTTAATTAGGCAATGAACAAAATCACAAAGGATCAGAATCTAATATTGAATATCAATGACATTATTTTTTCATGGAATTTAAAGATTTTAAATATTTCATCATTTATCCATGTTCAATCTCTCCACATTTCCCTAAACCAACGTCTTCCATAATGCGGTGAGTTAGAACAGGTGATAATAGATGGAAGTAAATTAAACAAACTGAAAGCTATATTAAAATGATTTGTGTTACCTGTAGCCAACTGCCAAAAGTTAATTGTGCTGATACTGCAATCATGCCTAGAAGACAGAATTCGGGGTGGTGGGATGGTGGTGGCATTATATTGTAATACATTCATTTGTAGTAATTTTCTAATGAAAACTATTAAATAAAATAGCTTTTTAAGACAGGTCAGCGATGTAAATGTATATTTTTATTGGGTAGATATGAAATTTAAGACATATTATGCCTGCTGCTAGTCAACCTAAGCCAATTAACAACATGTAATTTAACAATAAGATGTAATGTTTTCATAGAATCACAAAATCAGCTGACAAGACGGCAAATAAAAAATATCTGGTCACATTATAGGAAGAAAAAACTCTTGTAAATGTATGATGATGGTAGTGTGTCTTGGAAACTTCACTTTGTAAAAAATAATGTTTTAATACAGTTACAAAATTAAAACATTCAACAATATATCTTTATATATAACATTTATCACCATAATGCATATAGTAAGAATCATAGATATACAAAAGGAAGCAAATTTTGAATTTAAACAAAAGAAGTAAAATACGACCAATTTTGGAATAGGACGCAATTTGATACTTTAGGACATATATTGCAATCATATATGTTAAGTGCAGTCAAATCTTTTTACATAATGGGATATTCATTATAATGGAATTTTTATGTTGTGGCCCAAAATATTTATCTATAATATGCATTTTTGTACATTTCTGTAACCTTAAGGAACACTCTTAGCTGTCATAGAATTGGTTACAGTATAAATTTATATAAATATCACTTAAATATTCATATAAATTATTATTCATGTGTATTAGACCCATTCACAATTGTAGACATTTACGTAGTTGTATAATGATCATCAAAGTGGGTTAAAGTGTATATACCAGTAGCGGATCCAGAGGGGTCCGAACCCCCACGTCCCATTTCGAGAATTAAAAAAACAATTATATATATTTTCTGAGTGGAAAGACGTGAAAATTAACCATCCTACCCCACCCACACCCAACCCCCCCAGTCCTATTCAAAAATCAAATTTGCACCCCGTTCAGAAATCCCGCATCTTCACCTGTATACTAATTGAAATCTCTAAAATAATCAATATTTTACAATACTAATAAGAAAACGTAGACAGTATGTATAACCCTTTTGAAACTGTATAGAGATACATAATTAGTATTATATATTATTATTTATGTATTGTAACTAAAGCCTCATGTGCACTTTTTAACTTCGCTAATAACATCGATATAACTGAATTGTACACATTCTGTATCGGCAATGTATGAAACACATTGGTCATACATTAGATCATATTTTATGTGGGTAAAACCTATTATGTCAGTGGGGCCATTCTGGCCAGATCTTTCAACAGTTTTGATAATAAATTTGTATCAAGCCTGTGTCCAGGATGTTTTAAGAAGTTTAGCAAAATGTACACATTCATTAGGCGAAATCAAACATGTACTCATAATGTGATTATTTTGGAGGTGGAGCGAGGGGATTTTTAGAAAAAAATTATCCTCCAAATAGTTAAACTTTTTTTTTTCCTTTTTACGAGTTAAAATGTATTTTTTTAAAGATGTGTGTGCAGTAACGGACCAGAGGGTCCGGATCACCTCTCCCTTTATTTTCTCTTATTTAAACATTTATATATATAAATATATATATATATATTTCCGAGTTGAAGGACGTGAAAATTTACCATTTTTCCCCAGTTCTGTTCAATCATAACATTTCGACTCTCTCTCTCTCTCTCCCCCACCCCCCCTTCCGTAATCTTGCATCCGCGCCTGGACTGATATGTTACATATATATGTCTACTGCACCATCTCTGGGTATGAATCAGAAAATTGATTTTTTTTTAAAACATGAACAAAATACCTTGCTGAATACGGGCACCAGTAATACAATTTGAATATCTTGAACAGCATGCAATGTGTTCAAGCGTGCGCTGCTGGCGAAATGACTTATCTCCAATGCATGTTTTGAGCTGTTATTGAAGAGTTAGGATGATACGATAACGAGAAGGAATCTGCTGCCTTGACAAGTCTCTGCTTTAGAGAGGGGGGTCAGATTTCAAAGTTAATCAGTGGAGGCAGTAAATTTGAGAAACGCACTCCCGAAACAGCGAGCTAAGCTCCGAGCGTAATCGCCTGTCAGTTATTTTGAACACAACAATTCCTCTATGATGTCATCGGCTGCATGAAAAAAACATCAGGTCTGGGAAAATGACGAAAGTTAGGTTAACTTGTGCTCCCCCTCCTATGAAGTAGACTGAACTAGACAGATATGGAATATTTGAACCCCTCTGCTGCCAAGTCTACCCTGAGTCAGCTGTGAAAAATGCTACTAGAGTGCATAGGAGGTAGATTTGAGGATTTTTAACCGCGTGCTAGCTGGCACACATGTAAGGACTTCACTGTATGGGCTTATTCGAGGGCTTGTTCTCCCGCTGTCCTCTCCCTCCCTCCTTCCCTCTAATGTAATAACTCTGTGTAACCATGACAACTCGTGCATTGCAGGCTCGTATTGAAGAGTTGGAAGAAGAGTTGGAAGCTGAAAGACAGGCCAGATCTAAGGTAAGATGAGCTGATAATCGCTTCCTTAGTCATTTTAAACTTATTGCCTTTTTAGGAGACATTTTAATAGACATAACATTGACAAATTACTTCTGCGACTTTCAAACGTATTGCCATTTTAGGAAACAGTTAAACACACAAAGACACAAACGTGTGCACTGATATTCACCGGTTCTAATACTTAAAACATGCACATGCAAAATGTATAATTTTCTGCTTATTACCATTTTAGGAGACCCTGAAATACGTACCATTTTGCATGAAACGGACATAATTGACATATAATTAGAATAAACTCTAGTCACTAGTGTCCATATGTACAAAGGTTTATAATAATAAAATGAAATATCTGACGATAATATTTAAATTACTGGTATTTTAGGATAGTACTTAAAAACACAACACAGACATAATATTAATTACAGATAGTGTAGGAGCAGATGAAATACAAGATGATAAACATTTTTAACTTACTGAGATTTTAAGATGGTTAGACATAAAAACTCAGCAGCGATGTCACATATACTATTAATTACGCAGCTTTCACATCAATAAATTGTAACATGTACCATGAAAAATGAGATAGCAACCACATTATGTTTGTCGCTAGAACATTCACAGATATTAAAACAATTTATATCAATGACATATAATTAGCTACACATATCACAGACATGTCAAACTAATTTCAGACTGACATGTACATCTACTTATGACATGTTGTATTAATTACAGATAGGACAGACGCATATGGCCAACTACTAATAGCACTGGCACATACAAATAATTACGTGTAGTATTGAAATATACAAATTCTTATGACGTACTATTAACAGTATGTCATACATTGTCAGTCCACATCAATTTTGTTTAGACAAATTGTGATCCTCGAATAACAAGGTTATAACTTAATAGGTTTTAAATACAAGATAGAACATTGGAATTAAATTATCCTTAGTTACGATCATAGAATTACAGGTTTTTAAGTAAAAGATGATCCAAGAATAACAAGGTTATAACTTAATAGGTTTTAAATACAAGATAGAACATTGGAATTAAATTATCCTTAAATAGTTACGATCATAGAATTACAGGTTTTAAATACAAGATAGAACACTGTAATTATAAGGTAATCAAATAGTGCAATATATGTGTATTGTCAGTACAAATCAATTTGGTTTAGACAAATTATGAACCTAGAATTAGAGGTTTACGAATAAGATAGTACATTGAAATCTCTGGGTTCTAATATAATTGGTTTTAAGTGCCAGATAGAACACTGTAATTATGAGGTCATCAAATAGTACAGTGTATATTTATTCGGATTTTATTTACTATATTTACAACATGTCAGAGATTGTTGTTTTGATCATTGGAATTAAAAATAATTTAATGTTCATTAAATATTTATTTATAAGTATCTGTATTCGGTATTGGCAAAAAGGACCATGTTGTTTTTCCACTGGATAACTCAGATTTTAAAAATTTAATGAAATGAATTTCACTAATGAGGAAAATGATTTGGCACATTATCCATCTTACTGGAGCCTCTCTCAAGCTGTTAAAACATTCAAAGATATAAATCTGTAATATAACATGAGAGTGACTAAATAATTTTAGAGAGGTGTACTGCATTCTGTGAATGTTGAGTTTAGAACACATTTGGCATTGAATATGAGATGCAATGAAAAGTGATTAACATGTTGAAAATAGAACATGACAAATAAAAATGTCTATTTTTGGTATACAGTAAATGATATTTTGCAATTAGACATACATGGGTATTGATGTATGACTTGCACACATACACTCACAACTGTTAAATCAGTTTCACAAACCTGGAGTCAGATTCGATTACTGCATCCTCAACTGCATATTGTTTATTTTAACATCAAACTCTGTGAAGGTGCCAAAATTAGGCAGTTAATCTCTTTTACATACTGGAAGTTTTCAACACGATGGAACATGCTTTTTATATCACCTTCAAATATCAGTGTGTTACCTTTTTAACATGCCTTTTTACAGTCTGCAGCATGATGAAACATCATCTTGCAACATCAACAGTATTCTGTATACAAGAATTGTTAAACTTAATCATACTACAACAAATGTGTTACTTTATATAATGAGGTCATCACATGCATTTAACAGTACTAAGATTTACAGTGTTTTACATTAAATATAATTGTATTAAAATTTAGTTTTACAATGTAATATAACTATTAAAATTTACAATATTTTACAATGTAATATAATTTACTTTACAAAGTAATATAACTTATTAAGATTTAGTATTTTACAATGTTATATAACTATTAAAATGTACAATGCTTTTCCTTATATAATTGTATTAAAGTTTGTTTTACAATTTTTCATATAATTGTATTAAAATTTATAAAGTTTTACAATATATTATATGAATTCAAACTATAACAAACATATTTATAAAGTAACAACTAATTATATATTCATGACAAATGCATTTACATTTATTAACAGTTTTAATATTTTGTTATATACTTGTAAGTGCAAACTGCATTATGAATTAACATTTGTTTTACAGTGTTATATATACTTGTCAAAGCAAATGTATTCAAAGCAAATAATATAAAATAGACTTGTCTGAAGAAATGCATAAAGATTTATGTTTTACCATGTGATGTGATTATACTAATGCCAACACATTTCTGTTATTAGGTAGAGAAACAGAGAACAGAATTAACACGCGAGCTTGAAGACATCGCTGAACGTCTTGATGAGGCAGGTGGCGCCACTGCAGCCCAAGTTGAGCTGAACAAGAAACGTGAACAAGAACTTTTGAAACTGCGACGTGATCTCGAGGAGGCGACACTGCAACATGAGGCTCAAGTTGCGTCACTGCGCAAGAAACACGCTGATGCTGCCAACGAACTGGGTGACCAAGTTGACCAGCTGCAAAAGATTAAATCTAGGTAAGTCAGTGACAACCTCATAGTGCACACTTAAATAACATGATCAAATCAGTGTCAACCTCTTAGTGTACAGTTAAATATCATGATCAAATCAGTGTCAACCTCTTAGTGCACACTTAAATATCATGATCAAATCAGTGTCAACCTCTTAGTGTACAGTTAAATATCATGATCAAATCAGTGTCAACCTCTTAGTGCACA
>JAULBS010057466.1:0-23042 GCA_032355785.1 Symmetromphalus regularis | reverse complement strand
TCCATATACTAGTAGTACTGGCTAACCTGCTTGCAGGAAGGTACTGGAATCAAATCTCAGTCAAGGCACTGACCAGTGATTTATCAAAGGTCATGGTTTGCTATCCTGTCTGTGGAAAAACACTTATAAAGGCTCCTTGCTGTTAATGGTAAAGAGTAGCCTATGTGGCAGTATTGTATTTCCTCTAAAGATCATGAGATGCAAAACACCAAAAGTCTGACACCTAAACTGCTGAATATACAATGTGCTGAGGTGTCGTTAAACACCCAGTCTTTTCCTTTTCCATATAAATCTACTAGTAATATAATTTATTTCCAAAAAGACAAAATATAACTTGCATTTTCTGCATTAATATCGTGATCACTTTAATTTCATGATCTACAGTATATATGCACAAATATGAACCATTTAATATATTTCTGGTCATCCTAATACAGTATGTATGGGGAAAGATTTAACTCAGTTGGTACTGTTCACTGTAAGTTCTTTGTTCATAAGATCAAACCCATTTGGTGGACTCATTCTCCTATTATGTTTTTTTTTCCTCTCCAAAGCAGTGTTCCATAACTGGTGTATCAAAGACAATGGTATGTCCTATCCTATATGTGGAAAAGTGCATACATGTATATAAAAGATCCCTTGCTGCTAATGGTAAAATGTAGTGGGTTTCTTCTTAAGGGTACATGTCAGAATGACCAAATGTTTCACTACCAATAGTTAATGATTAATAAATCAATGGGTTTATTAAATTAAAAAAAAAACTATGTACTAAAGAAGGTAATATAAAATGTGTTTTAACTGATTAGTTATATTCATATGAACCTTAAATAAATACAAACATTTTTTGTATCTTGAATAATTAAGCGTGTTTAAATACAAACTTGTTTTTATCAATATTTAATATAAAAGTTTTTATTTATACATGTATTTTTGTTAAATTGTATTATGTACGAGTATGGACTAATCCATATATTTTTTTATTTTACCAGAAAAAGCAATCACCAAACATCAATATTAGCAATATAGAAGTCTGATCTACATTTATTCCTTGTACAATGTTCTGAAATTGTTTCATTTCCTTCTGATATATCACAATGCCTTGACATAAATATTTATTACATATCTGTTTAATCTTACAAAAGTAACAAAGGCATTTTAAGCCACGCAATACATTTTTTCTTTCGTTTCACTTGTTCAATACATATGGAATTCATCTCAGTTGGTAGATCGCTTGCCTGAGGTGCTTTTATCATAGGATTGAATCCAATCATTGAACTCATTCACTATTTGGTTTATTCCCATCCAATTGTATGTGCCGTCCCATCTGTGAGAAAGTGCATATTAAAGATTCCTGGTTGTTAATGGAAAAATCTAGCAAGTTTCGAAATGTTTGACATCCAATAAATCAATCTCCCCTAAAAGTGCTGTTAAAAAAAACCAAAAAAAAAAAACCTTGGGAATTCCTGTGAATGGTCTAATGACATCATATTTTTGGTTAAGATTATTCATGTTAAACAAAAAATGGCCATCATACTGACTGTTCTACATCATTTATCTTTGTAAACAGATAATTTAACATGTTCCTTGTGGTATTTAAGTTGCTAATTATTAAATTTATTTATGACATAATAAATACAGCATTACACATATGTTAACTTGTTTTATTTTCATATTAATTATTATACTCATTTATAAATAGAATGCCAAATTTATATATTCTTGTACAAAATACATGTATTAAAATTGGGTTTAATTTTTTTTTTTGTAAACACTAGTGAACATTCATTTATTAATCATCAGCTATTGAATGTCAAACACTTGATTATTTTGACACATGATGAATGTGAGCCAGCCTTCGATGAGTTTTGAACCTCTGTCGTCAGCTTGAGAGTCCAATGTTCAGCCACTGGACCACAATATATATATTAAACTGGTGGTATAATAATATGGAAAAACAATGTGTACATGTATGTGGTTCTTCCTATTTATCATTGATGCTTTGTACTTATCTCAGCTGCATGAAAAGGATTTTGTCAAATTCTCCTCAATAATAAATCTCTGCATAATTATATCTCTCTCTATAGGAAACAAAAGTGTTAATTAAGATACATTGAGAGTGTGATTGCTCACCACTGGTTCCCATGGTGCCAAGTCTCTTTAAACAGACCATACTGACCATAATGGAAAGTGACGGTCATCATATTTGTCTTGTTAGAACATGGCTGCCAATGTCCTTTGGGAGCACTCACCGTCATGTTAACAGCAGTGGGCTCGGTGGTGCAATTTATCTTTCTCAATGAGCAGACTGTCATTAAATAGCATTCTTACTGCACTGTACAAATGAGATATTTAGAAGGAAAGAAATGTTTAATATCACTCCAGCACATTTAACCCGAGAAGCATTTAGATGCATCCACAACTAGCAATATTGACAGTGATGATATGTTCCATAAATAAATTATTCTGGGTGGAATATAATATCATAGAGAAAAGAATATTGGGACCTCATTAAAACAGTAACATGAATGTAATTTCTTGAACAAAAATTCTGATAGATATATATATTTAGGAATTAGTGGACAGTTGTTCAAACCCCATTAGTGACAGGCTTATACTTTATTGTGTCAAAATGTCATGTTTGACATCCAATAGCTGATAATTAATAAATCAATGTGCTCTAGAGGTGTCGTAAAACAAAATAAAACAAAACAAAATCCTTGGTCCTAAGATGTAATTGGTTATCAGATTGATCCTCTTCAATAGTCTCATTTGGCTATTTTTCATTCCAGTCAATGGTCCAAGACTTGTATAACTAAGGCTGTGGTATGTACTGTGCTCTCTATGAAAAAGTACAGAGATAAGCTTCAGTTGTCCAGTGGTAGGTTATCGGACTCTCAAGCTGAAGACAGTGGTTAAAAACCCATTGGAGGCTGGCTCACACTTGACTAGATGTCAAAATTACCAGACATTTGATATTCGGTAGCCTATGATTAACAAATCAATGTGCTTTAGTGGTGTTGTTAAACAAAACAAAAACTGAGAAGGTACATATAAAAGACACCTTGCTGCTAATCAGAAAGAGTAGTCTATGTAGCAGTATGTAACATCTAACAGCCACTGTATAAATAATGTACTGTGATATTGTTAAACAAACAATACTTTCTTTCTTTAAATTGAACTGAACATACTGCCTACTATAGACTATAGTATCAAAGAAGCAAGATACTAATTGTTCACAGTAGTTAATCAGAATGAAAATATTCACGTTTCTGAATCATCAACATATAGCAGATGTACTGATGTTTCTTCTTAGCTTTTCAGTAACCAACCCAATTATTTTCAGCTTTAGACATCATTATTTTTCCCAGCAGTGATTATTTGTTGGAATCTAGACAGTAATGCATACTAATTTTGTTCTATAGTGTGATGGCATTTCTTTGTGTATCACTTTGCAAAGCCTTTGGTGTACATGGTCTGTGAGCAGTCATTTGCAAATCCATTTGTAATTATAAAACAAAAATGGCTGCCTGTTTGTCATGTATATTCCATTTCATGTAATGTAAAGCTAGCTAGCACTAGAATTGAAGGATTATCATTGCTGATGATTCAAGCATTGTCAATATAAAGTAGATAATTACTGAGTAATTCTACCATTATAGCCAATACATGTACTGTCATGCAATATTAGAACCTCAGTGGTCCAGTGGTAGAACATCAGATTCTCTAGCAGATGACAGTGGTTTAAAACATGTTAGAGGCTGCCTCACACTTGACTATATGTCAAAATAACCAAATGTTTGACATCCAATAGCCGATGATTAGTAAATCAATGTGCTCTAGTGTCATTTAAAAAAAAGTCATGCAATATTGGTGCAATACTGCATAATATCATATATACATCCAAACCTCTCTTAAGTAACCATGTAAAAGATTAAAACTATGGGCCTTATTAAGACAAGTACTTTCTTAATACAACCATTAAGAACTAAGATGATATTTTTAAAAAGATAAATTTGCATTATATATAGGTGGCTTCTTAAACAGGTTGGACTGTAATAGGAAATGTAATGATTTGGATTGTTAAAAATAACACAATTGCTCCATGAAAAAAAGTTTAATTCGTTTGCACAATAGATCTGAAAATGAAACCTTTTGTAGTAGATAATTAAATTCCAATAATGTTATTGTGGATAACAATGACTGGTTCAATGTTGTATTATTTCCTTTGATGAATAAAACTAGAACTTTAGAGGAACTGATCATTGGGTTTTGGGAACAAATGCACTTACTTAATTATGCATCAAAGTGTCCATAACATTCAGACTTTTTTATGGTAATAAGAGACAAACAACACAATTTCACCTAACATAAAGAACACTGTTGTATATAACCATTTAATGCATTTATGATTTAACCTACATGTTTATATAAAATATCTAAATCCATTACAGTACATCACATATTGTCATGGCTTCAATAACAGTCATTAGAGACAACATGCAATTCCACATAATATAAAGCAAACTGTTGTATTTGTATTGATTGATATTGAATCCATTTAATAATCATATGCCTTAGCCATGATAAAAAGACAGTGTTTTGTTGATTTACTAATCAAATGGCAGCTTTACAAAGGAATCTATTAATTTGGCACCAATAAACCATGACTGTTTCCTTTTAATACTTTGACAGGTGATGAGGAAAGACTTTTTTAATGACCCTCCCCCCCCAGCATACTGTCATTTCAGTAGCTGTTAGGTATCAGGCATAATGTGTTTGTAACTCATTTCGTCAGAGCTATCCTGCTATTGTCACATAAGCAGCTGTCTCTCATTAGCAGCAAGAGATCTTTTATATGTACTTACCTATAGATAGAATAACACATACCATGGGCTTTGCTGCATAGGTTATGGACTACTGGCTGGAATGAGAAATAACCCAAATCAGTCGGCTGATCCAATAACCCTTCACATCTCATGTGCATGCTCTACCTGTGAACTATATCCAGGTCACCATCTGATGAACAGGATTGAAACTCAGTGGTGAAGCATGAACCTGAAGTAAGATGGGTTAAAAAGACATAAAAAGGTGAGGTCTTTTAATAAGTTTGTCTTTTCTGTGGCTTATCCTACCAATAAGCAGCAAGGAATCATTTATATACACTATCTCACAGAGAGGCTTTTGATAAACCAGTTGTTGACAGCTGGTTGGTGTAAGTGGTTTACACATACCTAGTGAGTCTAGGTTGGAGGCAGTACTAAGAGTTAAAATCATATTGCCTTGACTGAGATTTGATTCCAGTAGGTACAAGCTAAAAGTCCAATAGTGTAACCACTACTAAACTCTTTCTAATTAATAACAGAAGATCTTATATATGCTTTTCCCCACAGACAGAACATTACATATCATTGCCTTTGTTAAACTAGTTCTGATCCACTAACTTGAATAAGAAATAACTCATTACTATTTATAATATAAATAATATTATAATATGTTTAAAAATGGGTCTGCTGAAAGGTATCAATCCATTGACCATCTGAGCTACATCCTATTCTCAATAAATCAGAGAGATCATCAATTACCATGGCCAAATGAGTTACAGAGCCTATTTGCGCTCTTTTATATTTATTAATGTTATCGTGCTAGCAATTTCTAGATCTGTCTATATATCGTGTAGATATTATGTTCAGCAAATTACTGAATGCATTCTCATTATTTGTCAAATAATCTGTCAAATAATAAATGAAACCATGCAGCAACATCTTGCAATACTTAACATGGTCGAGGTCAAGAAAATACCACATCTGTCAGATTCATATTAATTGCATGTCACTGCAATTTGCACATGGACTGTTCTGTTGACAGGCATTCATGGTTTCGTGGCCAATTCCAATTGCAAGACAGGTACATCCATGTAATGAATGCTTGTCAGATGAAAAGTGGAATTTGCTTAATGTTGGTAAGAATAGGGAAGAATTGGATCAGATTGGAGTGGCATTTTTGGCAAACGTGATTATAACCATATTTTGTCTCCTTTCTGATCAGAACTTACTTTAACATTTGCTGTCCATCACACTGTCATTATATTTTGAGTCAGCTAAGGGTGACTAATCATAAAGGGTATTTAAAAAAATTATTATGTTTAGAACTGGATATGATCATTAGCATAAAGAGAGTGAAAGCCATGGGGACAATATCCCCCAATCACAACTCTTTTATATTTGCTGACTTGGAATTAACAGGCTCATAGATGGTGACAATGTGCTCTAATGGCATCATTAAACAAAACAAACAAAAAATAGATAGTTATGGGTGCCACCCTTTCTCATTATAAAATCCTTGGGTGGCCCAATCTAATATAAAATTCTGGTTATGACTCAAAGACACATGTTTAGCATCTAGCTCAAGTATCATGCAAAAGTGAAAGTTCTGATGAAAAATTTGTTAAGCAGCCACTCAAGGGAGTAATAAAAGGTGACCTACTAAGACAGGTAGCTGTTTAATACAGGTTAAATTGAACTAAATTAGGAAGAAAATATAAGGTGTCCCTTTAAGGTGTAGCTTAATACAGATGGCCGTATGAATGTGTTTGACTATAACCAACATGGTGACAAAATATCATTCGATTTTATAGAAAGATGAGAAGGTTGTGGGGAATATAGATCTTAACTTTAAGGCATTAAGTAAATTTTTAAAAATAAATCTAAAAAATTAAAGACAGAGGTCAATCCTTTAAAAAAATCAATAATCAATAGCAGTACGGATTTCAATTCAGACCAGTTGTTAGTCTTCCCAAGCCCACAATTTCATTACATAAACATAATTACAGTCCACATAATTTAAGTTTAACTTGAATGGAGGAATCAATAATAGAAATATGTTAATTAAGGAATATGGAGAAAATGGTGTGAAAGGACTCCATATGTCTTTTTTTTATGAATTAAAAACACTTTAGATGCTGGTACTCAATTTTTCATGAAGCATCTTTTCACAGCTGATTTGCAGAAATAAGGGATGATAAAATTATTTTCTACATTAAGAATGGTACAAAAAAATAAAAATATTTAATATTTTGTGACTGAATGTTTATTTATGTAGGAGTTTAGCTCCAATCCCTTAGCTTTAGTGGTCCAGTGGTAGAATATCAGTCTCAAGCTGAAGACAGTAGTTCAAAACCCATCAGAGACTGCCTCACACTTTAGACTAAGTGTCAAAAATTATCAAATGTTAGGTAGGTGTACACCACTTACACCAACCAGTTGTCGACAACTGGTTTATTAAAGGCCATGTTTTGTGCTATCCTGTCTGTGAATATAAAAGATTCCAAACAGCTTTTTGTAAGAGTACTCACACTAATGTGGTGTCAATAGGTTTGTTACAATGTATCTCCTACTAATATTTAATTAACATCTTTCCTGAACTGACACCACAGAAGCTGAGTTGCATGCCTGGAACATTATGCTTGAATCTTAATTGGATGTAAGCAAAACATTAAGTACAACCAACTAATGAACCTACTCTAACTGGGTGCAAAAGTATAAAGCTGTCAAAACAAAGAATTTTATCAGAAGATGGCAACCAGCAAGACGGACTGTTATGTCATTTTGGATGATGTAACAATTCCAACTTGCATACCTTCATTACACTATGCTAGTGCAATATATAGGCCACTCTCTTTTATCAGGAACAAGAGTTCTTTTACTTTCATTCATCATAATAGTATATTACTGTTATTTGCATAGTATTCTGTTGCACAGAACTATTTAAATGCAAATTTGTACAAACATTTTCTTTTAATTGCATATTTTTTCTTGGCATTATCTGGTTAATTAAACAGTTGCATAAGAAAATGTGATTTTTATTATCACTATTTAATTTACCAAATTTATTTTAATTTTTATCTAGATTCTTCAAAGAATAGTCATTTAATCTAAAACATATCTACATGTGTAAGTCAGCTTTAGTCTGTACCACCAAGCTAAACCCAGTATTTCACATCACATAGAAATGAAGGTATAGTACTTCCTGTTGCTCGAAATCACGTAATAAGAAGGGAGGGAAAGGCTATGAACATGTAATGGCAATCTGCCAAAAGAGGTATGAACACATACCGCATTTTTACCAAGGAAGTATAACTTATATAGTTTCAGCCACAGACTGAACGTAATTGGGTTTGCTATCCTTGATCACATTAGTTATTATAACAGTTATAACTCCATTAGTAAAAGTTATATAATGATCAAAACATCTTTTAGTATTTTACTTTTATAACAGTCAAGTTCAAGTTAATTTAAGCTCTGTTTGGTGGCTTATACCCTTTGAGTTTCCTCTCAGGAGGTCTGAATACCCTCACTTTTCCTGAGAATGTGGAAAATTGCTAAACCCGTGCCATTAGCATTAGTGGAGCAGTGTTAAACTCATAGTATCAGAGATTCATGGTCTTCGTAGAAAACCTGATACTATCACTGAGACAACTTTTTCCAATTTGGTTGGTTGGTGGTATTTATTTCCATGTTTATATCCAAGTAAGGTTCAAGCACACTATCCTAGGCACACAATTCAGCTTCCTATGCTGTCTAGGACAGAGGTTAGCATTAGTAGGAGAGAAGAAACCTGCTGTCACATTAATGTGGCTACTTTTATCGATAAGCAGCAAGGGATCTTTTATATGCACTTTCCCACAAACAGGATAGCAAATACCATGGCCTTTGATAAACCAGTTGTGGACAACTGGTCATTGTAAGTGGTATTTACCTACCCACTGAGCCTTGCCTCGACTGAGATTTCGACCCCAGTGCCTACCAATCACAAGTCCGATAGCTTAACCACTGCACTATTGGGGCCAGTTTTTCCCAATTAGCAGCAAGGGATCTTTTATATGCATTTTCATATGACAGCAAAGCACATACCAAGATCTTTAATAAAGCAATTATGGGGCACTGGTTGGGACTGTGATAAACCATCATAGAATGAGTCCATTGAGGGATTTCAATCCTATGACAAAAGTACCTCAGGTGAATGCTCTAATCACTGAGGTCATTTCAGTTTAATCTGGTTATTAAAGTAAATAATGTCAAACATTTCAGTGTAAAAATTATGGTTTTTTTTTAGTTATTTGTTGAATATATTTCAAAGAAATATAATTTCACACGAGAATGCCATTAGATTTTTTTAAATAGAATGTAAATGTTTTTCAATATTAAGAATTCATTAATACTAAAACCAAATAAAGTAAAATATATGGTTTACTATAGAGTGCTAGATTAAAAACCATTCTTTAACACCATTGTGGGACCAAATAATTTGCAGATTTCTGGATTAGACATGTACCAGTTTGTAGAGTACACTGCACTTTAAATGAAAAATCACAAAATATTGGCAGAAAACATAGAAAAATTTATTACATTGTAAAAGCTAGAACTTTGGATTGATCTGTTAGAGCATCTTGATAAAACATTATTTAAAGTGAATAAAGCTAATCTGTCGATGAACTCGTGCAAAAGTTGTCTATCACTTCCTTTCCCATCATTGCATGTCACTCTCCCTTTTAACATTATTTATTTTCTTAATCATCTTTGTGCTGGATTGCACATAAGCCCCAGAGATCATGACTGCTGCCTTTCTTTTTCAGTTGCCTTAGATAAGACATTTATCATTGAGTTATGTAATCCTTAAATATCTTTAATCATGTCTCCTTTAGTTTTGGCTGTAGTGGTGCAGTGGATAAGCTGTCGGACTTATGGCTGGTAGGTACTTGGATCAAATCTTATCAACATATGGGGTTTTTCATCTCGATACCAGTGAATGGATAGGTGAATGCCACTTGCACCAACCAGTGATTCATGACTGGTTTATCAAAGACCGTTATACCTGCTATTCTGTCTGTGGGAAAGTGCATATAAAAGATCCCTTGCTACTAATCAAAAAGAGTAGCCTATGTGGTTATGTGCTTCCGCAAATGACCATGAGTCACAAAACACCATATGTCTGACACTTAATATATGGTGAATAAACAATGTAATGGGTGTCATTAAACCAATAATACTTTCCTTTCCTAAACATAATGTTTCTAAACTATCTGCAACTGCAGGTTGTATTTAACTAAATAATAATATTCCAATAGCATTTGAACTAACAGCAAATACCCTCAATGAGTTTGTGAAATTGATCATTTAAGTCTATGTTTACCTCATGTTATGTAAACTTAATTTACAAATGATGCAATTATTAAATTGTCTTAAACTATTTAAATGTCTGCATTCTGTTTATTCACTTGATAGAAAATATTTATAGAAACAGATTTCACCATAAAAATATTTCCCTTCCACACATGGGCATAAATCCCAGGGGGAAGGGGGGGGCATGTCCATCCTCACTTTTTGGACAGGGGGGACACCTATATAATTATACCCACCTTCAAAAAACTGAAATTAAAATGCCTAAATAGCCATTTTTATCAGTATTTCTCTTTATTGTATCAATGTAACACTTAACAATGTCCTCTTAGTGCAAATATACCGAAGTACACAGGGTCTATCCTGGGGATGGGGATGTTCCACCCCCCACTTCCAGGAAGCGATTTCCCCCCTTGCTTCATGGTTTAGCTGACTAAATTGTTTGTTGAGAGGTTTTTCACCTTTTCTTCAGAATAACTAAATCATGTTAATAAAATCTTGTACATGCACATTTTTTACACGTGCTATTAATTGTAACTTTGATGACATACATGTAAGTAATAATCTGGGATGTTTTTGGAGAATAATTGAATCACATTCATAAAATTTGTTCTGTCAAATATACTACAGCCTTGAATTATTGTTTCTTTTTATAAGTAATTCAATTTACCATGTTTACAACAAATGCAATCCAATGTAATTCACTGGAATAGACATCTGGGGCTTAAAGATGAATTTTGTTTATTCAGCAACTATTAGGTGTCAGACATATGGTGTTTTGCGACTCATGAGAAACTCATTACCATTACATAGGCTACACTTTCCAAATAGCAGCAAGTCATCTTTTATATGCACTATCCCATAGACAGGATAGCACAAATCACAGTTTTTGATAAACCTGTTATGGACCACTGGTTATGAGTTTACACAAGCTATACAGTATTATTGTAGCCAGGTGTTAACCTAGGATTACTAAAACCCGGGTATGTGGAATCCACAATATAAATAATACTTGAGTTTAAACCAGGTTTAACTCATAGATTTCCATAAACTATCAATAACCTAGATGTATGAAATTGTCTTTAAATGTCTGACACTGAATAGACATTAATTTATTTTAGCCTGAACACATAAATGTTATTTACTTCCAGTTTTTCTTTCAACAGGAACAATAGGGCATGACCAGTTCATTCAGTGATTGGTATATTGCCATTATTTTGGTGATAATTTCAGATGTGTAAAGCCATCATTACACTGTCATTCAGCACTGTTTGATTACAGATAATAGCTTTCCAAGATGGATGCCAACCCCAGTGACTTACATTAATGTCATTATTTGTCTTCAGTGTTGTCCAGTGTGATAAAACATTTACTTGGCCCAGTTGTTTCAATGTTTGTTGCCTTAACCCAGAAGTTAATGTGAAATTACAATGTATCATTTACAGCAGAAAGAGATGGTTTAATGATGACATGCTGGTTGTAGACTGAATGAAATGTTCATTTACGGATAACACTGGCCAGTATATTGTTAATCAGAAGCTATTAGATTCCGGTAATACCTTTAAACGTGGTCTACAAAAGAAACCCATTTCTGTCTTATGGTTTTAAATAAAGTTTGTTTTATTTAACGATACCTCTTGAGCACATTGATTTTTATCTTGTCATTGGCTATTGGACGTCAATCATATGGTCATTCTGACATATTTTTTTAGAGGACACTCTTTCCAATAAGCAGCGACGGGTATTTTATATGCACCGTCCCACAGACAGGACAGCACATACTACATGTATGTCCTTTGATGAACCAGTTCAAAGTGGGATGTAGCTCAAATAGTAGGGTGTTCCCCTGTGAAGCTGTCAATTATCGGATCAATCCTTCTCAGTGGACCCATTTGCATTTTGGGCTATTTTCCATTCCAACCAGTGGTCCACAACTGGTTCATCAAAGCCATGGTATGTGCTGTCCTGTCTATGGGACAGTGCTTATAAAAGACCCCTTGCTGCTTATCAGAAAGAGTAGCCTATGCCTAAACATATGTCAGAATGACCACGTGATTGAGTTCCAATAGTCGATGATGAGATACAAATCAATGTGCATCGTTAAATAAAACAAACTTTTCTTCACTTTTGATGAACCAGTTGTGGACCACTAGTTGGAATGGAAAATGCCCAAACTGCAAATGGGTCAACGGAAAAGGATCGATCCGATGACCAACCACTTCACAGGCAGACATGCTACCATTTGAGCTACATCCCGCTCAATTGAAAGAAATGTTTGTTTAAGGATGACACACTGGCCAGTATGTTGTTAATCAGCAGCTGTTAGACTCCAGTAATATCTTTAAACATGGTCTACAAAAGAAACTGGTCTACCTTTTCTAATTAGGCCAAATTGTTAGATTTTTTGGATTACACTTTTTTGAAGCAAATTTCCCAAGTCGCATAATGGAATGAAAATAAAGATAAAATTAGTTTACTTCTTTTGACTTGCAGAAATCATAGACTGATTCCATTTCCAAACATCAGCTGCATATGGTGAGCTTGACTGGTCTAGATCCAACATTTAAAAACAACAAAAAAGTCTTTGGTTACATAGCATTTGACAAAATATGTAAATTCCCAAGACTTTTTATTATTATTTTTAATGTATTCTGCAGATATCATAGATTTTAATGTGATCATTGGTAAAATTTAAATAAAAATTGATCAGAATGAAATTTAATTTTTATTCCATTTCTTCCAAAATGCCTGTCAGTGGATTCATAATCTGATGGACAAAATAGTGTGGCCTTAGCAATTATAAGCAGTCATTTATAAGCACTTTAAAATTCCCTTGGACTGCACAGAGCACTAGTAATGAAGAACTGCCATCATTAATTTGACAAGTTAAAATTCTAAAGAATTTGATTTGACAAAACCTATTTCATTGATAATCACTGCAACTGTTAAACCTGCTTGTTAACTTTTCTCTTTAGATTGGTTTAATCTGTGCTACCTTAAATTATCTCTGAAAAGTGGTCTTAACAATATGCTAAATGTTTCAAATTTATATCTGTCCTTTAGTAGAAAAGAAAAGTAATATGTGTTTAAAGATATCCTATCACCTTTTTTAACTATTGCAAGTTAGGTCCCCAACATATTGTTTAAACACAAGATAACATATATTGTAACATAAACTACTTTACAGTTAGCACCAAGGCATCTTTTATATATAATGGACAGGACAAAATTAGTCAAAATTCCTACCAGTTCTTTAGGCTAAAAGCTATAAAGTTTGCTGAACAAAAACAAATATATATATAAATGTATATAAAAATAATTTTATAATCCCAGATGATTTTGACAATAAATATTTTAATTTACTTATGTAAAAGAAAAATCTCAACCCCCACTGAGGGGATTCGAACTATAAATTTAAATACAAATGGACCAAAATAAAATTTCATTTTTATTGCGTTTCTACCAAAATGCCCACTTCTGAAGAAAAAATAATGTGACCTAACCTAACATTTCTGTACTGAATGTTGTTTTCCAATGATATGGATTAATTGCTTCTTTAAGCAGAAAACAGTTATAAAATGATTCTTTACCAGCTATTATAAGTAAGCATGCATTGATCTGTAAAGATTATATGGAAGTATTCCAATTTATAAAACATTAGTTCTAGTATTATATGCCAGTTGTAGACATATTTATGGTTTAGACAATTTTTCTAGTATTACATGACAAATGTAGACAGATTTTTGGTATAAACAGTTTTCCTGGTAGTATAAATAGTTTTTCTAGTAGTATAGACAGTTTTTCTAGTATTACATGACAATTGTAGATAGATCTTTTGTATTAAAAAGTTTTTCTAGTAGTATAAACAGTTTTTCTAGTAGTATAAACCAAGTGTAGACAAATTTCTGGTTTAGATATATTTTCTGGTTGTACTAAATTATAAAATAATTATAGACAAGAGGTCTGGTACAGACAATTTTTCTAAATGAGAGATTAATGGATTAGACAGATACCAGCCAGTATTTCTATAAATTTCTTAATTTTCATTCATTATTATGGGAGTTTTTTTTTTATTACGAGTTTCCTTCCAATGTAGTGTTAAACCACTATTTTTATTAGCAGCCATCTCGAGTGTTCAATTATTAACTGATGTCTTTACCTCTTTGAAGAATATAATGTACTGATAACAAAGCTAATGAAATGTATGAGTTATAGTAATATTTGTGTTATAATTATGTTTATTGGATAACATTGCATTGAATGATTGTGGAGGTGGCAGGGGTTTAACACATCTTGGTTAGACTTTGCAATAAATGACAATGAATGATGGTTCATTCATGCTGTTATGTTTGTTTAATTTCAAATCTTTAGAAAACATTTTAAAAAATTGATAGATTCTGTCAACTTTGTTTTCTTGATGTTCTTTCAGCAAGACAGAACAGTATATATAAAGTTATACCAGTTGTGTAGTGATGGATAGAATAATATAGCTAAATGTTTTCTCTGATGGGATTCAATTGTAAACAAATTATAGATAATCAACACAACTATTAAGGGTCACCTATTTTGTCATATGTGATGGAGTTGTAGGCAGCCTGTTCAATGTCATTATAACTAAATACATGTCATTTTTTAAATTTTACATTACTTTGCATCACTTCAATGTAATTATAACTAGTTACATGATTGTATTTTTAAAAATTTACATTACTTTGCATCAATTCAATGTCATTATAAATAAATACATGTATTTTTAAAATTTTACCTTGCTTTGCATCACTTCAATGTAACTAGCGACATTTATTTTTAAAATTTTACTTTTTTTTTGCATCATTTCAATCTCATAATAACTGGCAACAAGTATTTTTAAAATTTTACATTACTTTACATCAATTCAGTGTCATTATAAATAAATACAGGTATTTTTAAAATTTTACATTATTTGCATCATTTCAATGTATTTATAATTAGTGGAATGACAGTGGGAAAACAAATAATTTTTAATTGCATAAGAACTTTCTTTACTTCATAGCATTACAAAAAATATATCATGATGTCTAAAAAAATAACCTACAGATTTAAACAAATTAAAAGTGGCAGTGTGGAAATATGACTTCAAATTTTCCATTTTTTTTGCTTTACAAGAAGTAAAAATGATAATAACATATGGCTTGATTGAACATATATCATGGTTACATCCGCATGATCAAGTCTTAATAGTATTATAACTAGCTACTTGTATTTTTTTTTTTTTCTTTACACCACTCATGTCATTATACCTAGATAAAAGTATTTTTTAAATTTTACCTTACTTTAGTGTGGTTATAAGTAATTACATGTATTTATTAAATTTTACATTACTTTACATCACTTCAATATCGTTATAAGTAGCTACATGTATTTTTTTTTTATTTTACATTACTTTACATCACTTCAATGTCATTATAAGCAGCTCCCATTATATGTATTTTTTTAATTTTACATTACTTTACATCACTTCAATGTCATTATAAGCAGCTCCCATTACATGTATTTTTTTTAATTTTACATTACTTTACATCACTTCAATGTCATTATAAGCAGCTCCCATTACATGTATTTTTTTAAATTTTACATTACTTGACATCACTTCAATGTCATTATCAGCAGCTCCCATTACATGTATTTTTTTAAATTTTACATTTCTTTACATCACTTCAATGTCGTTATAAGTAGCTACATGTATTTTTTTTAAATTTTACTTTACTTTACATCACTTCAATGTTATTATAAGTAGCTACATGTGTTTTTTAAATTTTACATTATTTTACATCACTCCAATGTCGTTATAACTAATTACATTTTTTCTTTAAATTTTTCTTTACATCATTTCAGTGTCATTATAACTAGCTACATCTATTCTGTTTAATTTTATTTTACTTCACTTTAGTGTAGTTATAACTAGCAATATGTATTTTTTTATTCTACATTACTTTATATTACTCCAATTTTATTATAACTAACTACATACATTTTAAATATGTTACATTACTCTGCTAGACACCAATATTTAACCACATTTCCCACCATTCCCCATTATTTTGCAATAGTTTTCAGGGTTTTATTATCTCTGTTGCTAGACTCCAGTATTTAATGCCATTCCTCACTATTTTCCAAAGACTATGACATTTTAAACTGCCACCTCTCCAATAATCTTTTTCAGTATAAAATATATTTCAAGTAACAATATTTTGCCTTATTTCCACTCACAGGAAAGGTGTTTTTGGCCTTACTACTACCCCCAGGGAAAAGTTAGCTCTGGCCATATGACTTCAAAGGTTTCTGCATGTCCTAAAGTTCCCATTGGACATGTTGTTCAAATAAAATAATTTGTTTCTAATTGGAAAAAATTTATAGCCTGTGGTGGAGATCATTGGGGTTTGTTTCTTATGTTCTAGACAGTGTGTTGCAGTTTTCACATATTTGGCCCATTCTGATAATTAAACAGTACATTGAGGGTATTAAAAAAAAAATTCTTTCATCTTATGTTTAGCCTCTGTTTGAAGCACTCATGTGTATTCAGTAATATTTTTCCATCTGAGTTATTTTCAGGGTTGTTTATTATTTGACTTGCATCTTTTTGTACTTAATATATATGTGTTACTGTCAGAACAGTGATGATACTTAATGTTAGTAAAAGTGAAGTATAGCCTGCCCCATCAGTGGCACCTGTCATAATTGAAACAAATACAAATAATATGATCTTTGCAGGACTGTCTTTAACTTTTTTTCTTTACTGGTTTTAGTTAAAAAAGAAACTGCATATATTTAAAAACTGGTATTAATTCTTCATTTTCACCAATAAAACAAATTAAATGTTTTTTAGATTGGGATTATATCTTTTAAAAAGGGGATTCCAAACACAAATACCTATTTCCTATAATCCCAAGTTGTGCCTCTTTCAATTACAAAATGCAAAAATCCATAATTGTTTCATCAAAAGTTAACCTCTTGGATTAGAGAAATAATTACTTACAAAAACTAGAATTTGATCATATCAAATAAGATGAAACAGCTCTGAGCAAACAAGTTATGTAAATTGTCATGAATGTGGGCAAGACTTCTAGCAAACAAGTTTTGCAAATTGACCCTGGGCAATTCAGAGTAGGGCCAAAACAAATTTTTAAAGGAAACTAGTTTCAGAGTGAAGCAACATGATTTGCACTTCTTTTGCCCAAGGCAATTGGAAATAGGCAAAACACATTATCTTTTGAAGAAAACTAGTTTTAGTCGAATACAAAAAACGTGAATACCACTTACTTGCCATGTGATTAGGTTATACTGTAATTACTCCCCGACTGTTAATAAAATATGTTAGTATTTCATGAAAAACCAGAATATTTTTTTTAATCATTCAACTAAATTTATTGAAAGTAGTTCCACAAGCATATATAAAAAATATATATATCTATTTCCCTTTCAATAGCACATTTAAAAAAACAAACATTTGACCAAATTTGTTGAAACCCGTGCCAATAGCATATTTTTCTAAAATTGCAGTTGCCCTTTTGATTAATCAATGGAGCAAAACAAATTGGAAAAGGTCAGAGGTTTATGTTGGCTTTATTCAATAACACATATCCGTTTCATTTGGTAGTTTGCTCTGCCTTAACAAAGGTGAAATTGAATTATATCTTTAAAGAACTCTGGTGTTTTTTCACAGTCTTTAGAAAACAGATTTGGTCTAGTGACATACAACTTCAGTGAAGATCAGTGGTTTATATATCTGTTTACAAATCTACAAAGATGTCCAGTTTATTTTGTGGTTTGGTCTCTTGGAAATAGTCTTTTTTACACGTGATCTTTAGAAACTGTTGGAGATGTAGCCTGTTGACATACAATGGCAGTGTGGTTAAAAGGTTTAAGTGTGTGTTTACAAATGCACATAACAACTGTAACTGTGCACCATCAATATCATTCAATGCAAATCGGATTCACTTCAGGAAACCATTTCATTTGACGTGCTGTGCAATACGATAGGGAATTAAATGTTCAGCTTCTTAGGAATGTCATCATGTTAAAGTGGTAGTGTTGGGAATGTAATGATTTGATGTTTGTTATTTATATAAAAGACTGATTCTTCTTCTGCATTAGCACAGCAGTGCTTCAGACTTCCATTTTAGTTCTCAAATTTACTATAGAAAAGGAAACCATTGTTTGAGAAAAGATGTGAAAATGTTTTTAACTCAGGAACATAAAAAGTACATCATTGGATAAATAATCAAAATTGATAACATACATGGTGGAAACAGGTTTCTCTCATTCTCATGTATGTAAGATAGAGTTATCCCATGAAAGAAAGCTATGAAAGAAATGTCTATCTTACATGGCAAATCACGTGCGCGTAGTAACTTGTAGCCTCTAACAAAAAAGAACACAATAACAAAACAACATGCCTTAATAAGGGAACCGCTGCTGCCACTTAGCCTCGTATGGGCTGTTTTTGTGAATGTCTTATTCTCGTGTATTCCGTCAAGTTTTATAATTAAGAAGAGTAATTTGTATCTTAACATAACTTGAAGACATAATCAACTAAAATTCGTTCTACAATTTTTAGTTTTAGCTTTTAAATGTACTTGGATAGTTAAAAAAAAGTTAAAAATCAAATAAACGGATCAGTGAAAACAATTCAGGCGTTCGATAACTTTACCGATCTTTGGCAATTTTAAAATGGTCTGAACAAACATAAACTATATTTTTCATCATTATTCGTCTTATTTCAGTTGAATTTAACTAATTTTGGTTTTTAGTGTAAGCGTTATTTTCGATTTCACTCTTCGAAATTTGGCTTTCGGAGAAACAAACAACCGAAATCAAGAAAACGCTGACATTTGCAGGCCTACCCAAGACTATCTGTTTGTTATTGTATTCAGTTTTAATGCTATAATGAAAGGTTGGATATTTTTCAAAGTACTGTTAAGTGATAACGATTTAATAATTTAACTTACCCACAAAAAAAGCGAATAATTTTTTTCACGTTTAATGCTAAAATTCACAATGTCATTCAGCTGTATTATAGTAAGAACACCCGAAATATATGAAGGTGAGGCACACGGACACAACTAATTATCCACACAGTAATTCCAAAGTAGTTATATCTGCGTAAATAAAAACATACATAGCGTGCAGTTCCATTTGTTTGACAATCCAAATTTAGACTGTACGACCAAACGTAATGGCTGGGTCTAAATGTGTGACGTCAGTATTTAATCGGCAAATATTAAGGATTACGTCATAAAAATTATCTGTAGTTAGCCTATACCCTAAATAAAACTCCTATTAACACCAGACGTCTGTAACCGAAAGTAAACAAGTGAATACAATTTTATTTTGTTTTTATCATTGAAAATAACAGATTCAAAGCGGTTGATGTGAAAGCCTTTATCGACGAATAACAAAACCGGAGTACTATTTTCTTAAAGCGTAGTGAAACGACGTAAATGGACGTTTTACAATTACACAGTGTAGCGTAATTTCAATGTAGTAGCCTGAACAGAAATACTGAAGAATTGCTGCTGTTAATTTTTATACGCAAACGCAGTTTTCCATTTTCGTATATAGAGAATTTAAAAATACTATTTTCATGTTAATATACTGTAAAATAAACAAATAAATTTATTTAAAAAATGGCTTCCTTTTTACAATTTTACTCCGGTTTTACCCATTTTCTTCTGAAAAGAATGAGAGAAAAAGACTCGGGGTCACAAAATCAGGTAAAAAGCCTCGGGTTTCCACCTGATTTAGTGCCCTTCGGATGGGATTTCCTTATCCTCCCCCACCGAATATAAACTAGTCTTATAGTCTTTAATTTTTGTGTAGATTATTGTGTCCATTGATTCTATATTGTTTAAACGACAGTCAAAATATTTTTTTTTTTCCATTTCCGTTACTTAGACCGCCATGTTTTTATTTTCTGTAGACTTCATATAAAAATAGGGGTGTTAGGTATAATGTATTTTTATGGTACGCGGTTATTATTTTATAAATATATCATAACTTAATATCAATGCCATATTTGCAAAAAAAATATATTTATTAAAGCAAAAATTATGATCAAGATACAAATATTACCGGAAATGGCCGAGATGTTTCGAATGTAAAAAAGGACAGAGTTATCCCTCTTTGTCTTATTAACGCTGCGCAATATTGTCGATTTTAAACGAGTGAATGAGTAATATTTTAAACATTACTTAAAAAGTAATGAAAAAAACTGGAACATAGGATTTGTTTGTTATTTCCAAAACTCTAGTCTTTTTTCGCCTAGGTTCACGCAAACTAAAGTAATCGACAAAAATCCATGTTCGAAGTAGCGTAAACAGAATATAAATATTATTAAATAACGCCACGCCCTTCACGGTAAAAAAACAATAAACAGGATAAGCAACAGGGTTTTAGTACATTTACGTGCAAAAAAAATAAAATGTCTTTACCCGCTGCCGCCACATATGTTACTCTTTCTGATAAGCAGCAAGAGGTCTTTTATATGCACCGTCCCACAGACAGGACAGCACATACCACGGCCTTTTGATGAACCAGTTGTGGTTCACTGGTTGGAATGGAAAATAGCCCAAAGATTTAAAATGTTTTTAATTCACCCCGCAAAGATGTTTTTGAACCGGCCATGACTGTTAAACAACCAATTCTAAACCGACACAGTGCCAAAGAGTTAAGATATGAAAAACGTCACAACATCGGTTAGGGCGGATCTAGACAGATAGGTGTCCAATAGTCCGTATCCTCTTATATTTGAAAATAGCTCTATTATTTAGCTAGTTTTAATTGTTTTGATTTATCTTTACTTTGGAAGTATACAGGTTTGACTATACATAATTAAATACACACACACACGCGCGCGCGCATACACATACACACATGACCATACACATACATAACAACAACCCATATTCTTTACGTAGTACTTTGTGTGAAACATTTTGTCATTGTGATACTTAGTCAGAGGAATCCGTTACATTTTCCCATTAGTAGCAAGTGATATCCATATACAGGACAGTACATACCACGGCCTTTGGTATATCAGTTGTGAGGCACTGGCTGGGACCGCAAAAAACCCAATAAGGGAATCGTTCAACCAAGCGGATTTGATCGTGTAACTGACGCATCTCAGGCGAGCGCTCTATCGACTGAGCTAGATCCAACCCCCGGCATGGTTAAGAGTAACAAAATACTAAGATTTAATCCACTGTAGTGACGTCACACTATTGCGTTAACTGTTGATTATTTTTCACGAATCTACACTTGGGAAAACATTATTTATCAGGAATCGACACTTGGGAGACCAATGAACGCACGTGCAGCAAGTGCTAAACACATTTTCCTCAGTCATGAATATTAATTAAGTATGTTGTTCATCAATCTAAAGAGGGATAAAGAATTTTTTTAAAGAGTTTTAACCAAAGCGAAAGTGAAATACCATATGTAATAAAAAATATATTTGTACCGAACATTATATTTAGCGAGTGGTGGTTTAAGTAGAAGAATGCACTCGAAAGTGTGGATCCGTGAATAATAATTCACTAAACCACACTTCCTCGTACATTCTTCATTACAGTAAATATGCTACCTCCACGTCTTGTGCTTCTCTTTGCGATTAACAGCAAGGGATCTTTTATATGCACTATCATTCAGACAGGATAATACATACCATGTCAGTCGTGGAACACTGACTGGAATGACAAATCGCCCAGTGGGTTCACACACCTATTTGCTGATAGTCGAAAGGAGACGCCTATGTGGCAGTGATGATTGTCTTAAATTCAATAAACTCAAATTGAAGAAGCGCGGTCCGGTGTCGTTAAGCATACGTTCCTTTTCATTTCAGTGTTATTACAAGTAAAGTCGGAATTTTATTACAATTCAGGGCAGTTTTTTTTATTACAATTCTTATTCAGAATGATGTGGTTCAAGTCTGTATATCGAACTTCTTTTTCTTTTCTTTTTTAATTTACGATATATCTTTTTTTTTTTTAAATATAAAAGACCCCTTGCTGCTTATCGGAAAGAGTAGCCTATGTGGCGACAGTGGGTGTCCTCTAAAACATATGTAAGAATGACCATATGATTGACGTCTAATAACCGATGATGAAATAAAAATCAATGTGCTCTAGAGGCGTCGTTAAATAAAACAAACTTTACTTTTTTCAATATGTTACATGACAAAATTACATCCATGAACGTACGTTAAACATATGTGGCTATTTTTGCTGTGTACTAATTAACTAAAATCATTACAGTGGTTCATGAGAAAAAGTTCCAAATCGACCCATGTGCATATTCCTTTTTGGATAACAACTGAACCGTTTAATGATGAAACTGACAATTATTTGTTAAGGAAAACAAATTCCTTTGCGTTTGATATTTGTTTTAATATATACCTTCAGTATGTATTATTACAAGGAACCAGTTTTACCCAGTAATGCCAGGCCGAAATAAGTCGAAGATTTGGTGAATTGACTAACATCATTGGAAAAATGGCTATCGCCAACTTCAGGGAGGCACAAGAATGTCAAAAACGAAACTACGATCAAAGACATTTGTCCCTTTTTTTAATTTTTAAAAAATGTATTCACAAATAATGGTCGGTGTGATTTAATAATGAAATATAGTTATGCACAATAAAAAGAAATAAAAAAGCACATATTAAAATCCAAATAAATAGAAACTAAAATAACTAAAGATTTATAAAAAGAGGTCGAATATGAGTTCATGAAGATATTTTATAATTAAATTTCTTTTATAATCATTACAGTTTAAAGGCGTCTCATTGGTCAAGGCATTAGCAACGAGTTTTGTTCATTTCTCGATGAACGT
>JAULBS010057389.1:0-23043 GCA_032355785.1 Symmetromphalus regularis | reverse complement strand
TACTTTGCTGAAATGGGTAAGTGACGATTTGGTTGAAAGATGAAGATAATTCGAAAGTTGAAGTATCTGTGATGAGGAGAGCAATAATAAAAAAAAACACTTTATTTTTTAAAACAAATATTAATTTATTTCAATAATTAAATTTCAATTTAATTTTGTGACAGGTACGTTTTCGACGGGTACAAATTGATTGACATTGGATATTTTGACAGGCATGTCTCAAAAAATTATTTCCAGGCTTGGACAGGTTACCTTGAAATTAACTTGCCTTGAAAATTTAGCCCACCATGTTTAAACAATATAAAAGAATTGAAGATATAATATTTCTTTCAGCAAAATCGGAGACGTTGAGGTGACATTTTTCAATTTTTTGGGGCGATTTGACATGGAATGACCCCAAGCAAATCTAGGAAAACAATTTTGCAGAGTATTGTTTTTAATTTGGTTAAATATAAATTAAAACCAACAGTACGAGCAGAGAGTATTTTAAAATTATATTATAATTATATTTTAAATAATATATGACAGAAAGAATAAGACTTTATGAAGACCCAGGATTCCACCTAGCATCTGGAAAATGAGAGTCATCATGACTCACAGGGTTTTATTTTGGGAGTCTAGAATTCAGGGTTAGCGCTGTCTTTCACCAAATTCACCAACTGCGGGAGAGGAAAAAAATTGCGAAAGAATTTATTATTTTGCAAATTATTTTGCGAAAGACTCATCGGAAGTAAAAACGCACTTTTACAACCGATTATGTAGATTGCTACGCCTCACAATTAGACAACACCATTTGCAAATGCACGTGGTCAGTCTGCTTTTGCATCGCAGAACTAATGTTAATTCAGTTTAATCCATTTCTAAAAAAAGGGTGCGCATTTGCATACATACTGTGTCATACCATGTACACTGATGAATTATTATTAGCTAAAATACCATAATATTTATTTTTTAAATATGCCTAGGGCAAATGATAATTTATTTATACTTCGCCTGATATAAATTTACCACTGGTAACTTGTATCCCTCAATCCCCATGATGTTAACAGACAATTTTTATTTGGGAAAAACAATCGTTCTCCAGTGTTTTGATAGCAATAGCACAAAGATGTTTTCATTTCATGATAGCTTTATGTTACCAACAACGAATAATCTTTAAATAAACCATAATCAAATAAAGTTTGGTTGGTTTTTACTTTGATTTTGAAATTAAACTAACAGAAAATTGTAAAATTAGTTTAACTTGCTCTATGTCATCATTAATGATGATGTTATTAACAAAGAAAAAAAAGTCACAGATTCTTTCTTGAATTCAAATTTCAACCATTTCTATTACATCCAGATCAACATCAAGACATTAAGCTAAATATTTATAGATTTTAAATTTTAACATTCAGTGTGTGGGGTGGGGATTATGTATGTTGCTGTATTCTGATATTCACGACTTTTCCCACTATTTGAAAATTGAAAATCCCTATAAATAAAAATTCTCAATTTCTTTGTAAAACTGCACTCTACCATGGCTTTGGAAAATACTGGAATGTGATTGGCTATCATTGATCAACCTCCAGTATAATTAGGCTGCTTTACTCGTGTAATAATTTAAGTTGGGTTTTACAAACAAATATGACATCACTATTCTGGTATTTTCCAAAATGATGCACCTTATATATAAAGACACTTATGAATGAACTTACATTTTTGTTTTTCTCTATATCATACACATCACGATTTGTTTTCTAATTTATTTATTTTTTTCTCTGGCAGTTCCTTTGCACCATTGTATGCATCGCCATATAGTTTCAACTCAAACGGAAAAAGAACTACAACATATGTACTGCTCACGTAAATGTGTTGCGTTATGTTTTATTACAACTTTCCTAATGGAATACTAGAAGATTAATTTTAATATTCCATTTCAAAAATCAGTATTTGCAGAATAGTGTATGTTTCAACCTTTGTAAACAAGCTTGACCTTTTTCTTTTCCATACACACAAGCATGTACAGCAAAACACAGCAGACAATATTGGAAAAAAACATTTCGGAACATTGTTAAATCATATTTCTCACAATATGTAAACAGTTATTTTGGTAGGTTTCATTTAAATAATTGAAAAATAAACAGATGTACCACTGATCTGCATGATCGTTTTTTCTATACGATTTTACTTGACACATTAATCTTTTTTACGTCACAGCATTTTATGTTGGCATTTGAATACCTATAACACTGTCTTGCTTGTTCACTATTAGCAAGCATAAAGTCATATAGTGATAGTAGAATATGTTTCATTTAGGGGTTTCAAATCCACAATTAACTTCCTCAAGAATGAAATCAAGAGTGTTTCTCTCCTACTTCAATTTCCCATTGCCATTTAAGCTTCAAGTCAAATTTCAAAAATAATTATCTGAGAATGCACATACAGCACTGGATTAAACAAAATATTGGTTGCAATATAAATCACGATACATATCCTAATACTTTGATAGCAATAAATTATATATCATGATACTTAACTGTTTCATATTTATTCATAATTAACCTATTTACTTCAAAGGTTAACTCTTTCAAATTTATAAAGCTTGATCAACCTTAATAGAAAATGAAGACATGACACAGAAAAATATTGTTGTCCACTGACAATAAAAAGCAGTTAAAATGTTTTGAAATGGTGGAGTTGGGGTTGTATTTCAAAACTGGAAGTTTTATCATTTGGTAAAGTGTTACACATTTTATACCTTGATATAAAGTACTCCAGAAGTCATTTTTCTTAGGAGCATGTTTAGTGTGCAGTCTAGAAATAATGTCTTATCATTGACACCAGGTTAGTACCTGCGAGTTGTAGTTTCTATGGGAATGGGAATTTTGCTTCAGAAGTCTTTAATTTGAAAAAAGTGTTGCTTTAGAAACCTTGTAACAATAAATTCTTTATTGGCTAATGAAAGTTGTGTTGCAAAGACATTTTTTAAAACTTCTGCCCCACTGTTATCATTTGCAATAGTAACCTTTTTTTTTACTTGTTCTCTGTTATAGTATACAGATTTATTTAAAACTTTATGTTGTTTTTACAGGGCTTGGATCGACTGGAAAGAGATGCTGGGCCATATGAGAACCAGGTGATAGGTCTGTGGATGTTTCTTGGGTGCATACAAGAGACCTACCCCAAGCTCACGTCTGGCCCAGCCATCAATGCACTCTGTCAGAAAATATTCAGGTATCTTATTCTTCCTTCAATATTTCTTAAATTGTTTTTTAGTCATCTTTTCAGAATCTGCTTAGGTGTACTAAAAGTGTAACATAGTGAAAATGTAATAAGGTAATATTGTTATCTTAACTTTTTATCATTTTTCATTTATTTCCGAGTGAAAGCCTTTCTTATTTATAATTCATTCTACAAAGTCTAAAATGTGTAATGTGGACAATTCTTCAACAAAATGAGTTACACACTTCATTTTTAACAGACAACATTGTGCATTAAAAAATCATTTGACAGGACATTTTTATTTTTAAAAATCACTAAATATGAATTACAAGTATAACCTAATCATTTGTCTTCCTCATATTGAAATACTGTATGTTTCAGAAACAGCTTTGTTAAACATAAATGTTTAATTCAAGGATTTAATGTCCATTTGAAAGTTTAGTGGAAAATTTATCTTTCATTTATTTGACATGGCAGTTATTTATTGACACGATTTGCTGACTTGAGGAAATTTTCATTTCATAGCAGTAGTGCAGATATGAAAAATCATGTTGCTTGTCAGTATCTTGGACGAATATCTACATCTTTTAAAATTGTTATAATATAAACTTCACTTCAATTGATTATCATGTGATTAAAGTGTAAACCAAAACATGTTGATATATATCTTTTTTATTCCAACTTTTGTTCATTTTGTTAGTTAGTGAAACTAATACAGTATACTAATAACTGTTAGTCAGAAAATGGATGTTTAATTTGTCCATCAGCATTTTTACTGGTAATTGGTGATTGGACTGGTACTTTTTCACCCTGAATGAAAAGTAAGTTTTATTTGAGAACTTGTAAAATCTTTTTTTTGTAACAGCCCTATAATTTTAAAAACAAAAACAATGTGTTTGATGTCCTCACAAGCAAAAAAAAAAAAAAAAAGTGGTATGGAGACAGTTATTTGAAATATATATTTTGTTGCTTATAAATGCACTTGTGTATGTTAAAGCAAGAAAAATGGCAGACATCTTGAATTTGGTTATTTTTCACTTAGAAGACTTGAAAATAAATTGACCACTTAGAATGAATATTAGGATAAAATTAACATGTTAAATTTTGTCCTGCATAATCCTCTAACCATAGCAAATAAATGAAAACGTAGCATCTACAAACATGGATGTTAAAGGCATATATGGACACATGTATGAAATAGTGTTTTAATATTTTCTCTCAGACACTGTGCTCGCACTGTTTTGAATATTCAATGGCAGCAACTTGATGAGAACAGCACAAGTCGTCAGAATTTTGAAATAACCCTGCAGAGCTTGAACCAATGTCTGTCTGCTACAGGATACACTCGCTTTGCACTCATTCTGTCGCTGATGGACAGTGGGTGGACACGCCCAATTCTCAGTCAAGTGATGGCTGGGGAGGAGGATACAGATGATGGAGAAGGTTTGTGAGAAGCATACACTAAAAATTTATCATTATTCAGTATGGAATTACATGCATTGTGGCTAAAATGAATATAATACATTACTCCATTGAGAGGTTCTATACTGGGTGCATGCACTGTGGTCCAGGTCTTGCTTCTGTGAGTCAATGCAGGGTCATCTATACACTCTATGACCCAGGCCCATTTTTTTCCAATGATATTTTGACCAACCACAATCTCATTTGATGTATTTTTAGATGAATGCATTATTATGCATGAATGGTATTTTACTAAATGTTATTTTATTATCAAATGCAATCAGACCATATCCAGTGTAATTACTTGATTTTAAGCCAGAATGCACGCAACTGCTGCATCATAGCTAGATGAGCTTTTGGTCTTAACAGTAGTTCAGTATGGGGGTTGTTTATTAAAAATAAGTCCAGGACTTTAATTAAGTTGTATTGCATAGCATTTTGAGATGCATAAATAATTGTTTGCTATTTGGCTAGATTATTTTAGTATTTGATTGTCTTTGATTGTTAATGTCAAGTGCTACATTATGAAGTATTGATAGGTACTTTATTATATGTAGGTCTGAAGTACATTATTAATGAGGACCCAGTAATTTTGAAGATCCGTGTTGAGATGATGCTGCAGGAGAACTGTGAAGAATTTGCACTCAACCTATGTTCCTGGTGTCTCAAGCATCCTGCTCTCAAAGATGACCTTGACATCCGACAGACCCAACTCATGCTGTTCCACAAGCTCAACAACTCTGAGCGTCTTCAAGAAGAGGTAATTATTTGTTATTGTCTCAGTGATACTTACTTTGTGTTGCAAAAAATATAACTTAATAATAAGAATACATTTATTGAACACAAAAAACATGCACATCAGATTAAATATAATTATACTTGGACTTGTTACAACAGAAATATTGCATTCCATGGGACACATAAATGATCATAATGTGTAGTTATTTACTCTTTTCATTGATGAATATTTGTTCAGATACAAGAGAGATTAATCATTTGTTTGGAAACAAGACTGCTTAATATCAGGTTAGGTAGTATTTGATCTTATATCATTCAGTTACAATGCTGCCCACCTTTTTATACACATACAAAGGAACATTTTAGCTTTAATGAATACAGTAAGAAAGTATGTTTGTGTTTTTAGTGTCAGAAGATTCCTTGTCATGATGGAGTTCGGCTTATCTCACGCATGCGACAGATGGAAAAATACAAGAGTTTGTGTACTCGTCTTGCACAAATCTTTCTTGTTCAGGATTGGATTCGACAATCAGAACACTGTTGTACTAAAGTGAGTTATTTCAGTCTTATTAAAACAGCAAATGTTGAAAAAAGCTAAATTAACCTACACTTGTGTGAACAAAATTAAATAAGTGTTTTACTTAAATTAATTCATCCATTTAACAAATATATTAAATTATATATGTTAAAATGGTGCCAAATAATTTGAATTTTTTTTCTTCTGTAAAGCCAGATTTGGCACTTTTATTTCATAATTGGTAATTTAAAATATGACAAAGATGGTGGGGAAATTGTATCCGATAGTGGAGTTTTGCATTGGAGTATATGGCTGAAGCAGTTAAATGATTTAAACAGAATCTCCAGTGACAGTAAACCATTATGAGATAGTATATCTTAATACTCTTATCTCTGATGTCAACATCATTTCATGAGTTATTCATCAGTTTTACTGATTAATATATTTCAATATTTACTACTCTCTTCATATGAAACCAGTTATCAACCTTCTAAATAGTTAAAATACTGACATCGACAATATTACATGAAAGCCTGAAAACAGAAGATAAAATATCTCAACAGTTGAAAGCTCCCTTCAAAGTTATGTCTCCTGCATGTTTAAATGTATTATATGAGGAAATAACACAATATTTATAAATGTAGAGTATTCCTGATTGCAGTTGATACATTTTGGAACCATGGAAATCCTATTATCTATTACAATTTTTGCTTTGTGAACACTTTTTTATGGATGTTTTTATAATATGATCAGCAATGGTGACACCATGCATTGATTTTGATAGGGAATTATGACTTTAGTGGTGAAGATTGAATTTGAAGGGTTTACAGATCTTGAATGTTGTGAGGCAGTGTTAGAATGTTTGGTGAAACACATTTTTGGATGATAGTGAGGGCAAGAATGAGGTGTTGAATATTGGTGATTGAATGGTAAAGGTAAAAAACATGCAAATCTTAGATTATTTGTGCAATTCTGGACTGCAAAACCTCCAAGAAAACCCAAAAATAATATTTGATCAAAATTTTTTTTTCTCAAAAGTAATCCAATATTTTTCTTTTGATGAAAATAATTATAAATAATTAATATTTCAGGACTTATTAAAACTGTGGATTCGTCATCAATACCTAGCTGATCGTGATAAGGAGAAGTTTCTAAACAGTGTGTGGGCCATTGCCAAATTATCCTGTGTTACAGAGCAGATTCTTCTAATGATTGATGCTCTCAAACTAGAGGTAATTTCATTAAATGTGGTTTGTCTGTTATTTTGATGCTTATCTTGCTAGATGAGGCATAGAGCACAGTTATCATTTTCTTGTTCTTACAGAGTACTGTTTCAGATTACCTCCACACACCCTCCAAAATTAGTACTCTATAATTTTGATTATTTTATATGCTATGAAACAATCAACATTTTAATGATAATTTAATTAATATATTACTCATGATACCCACTTTCCACTCGCTCATTTCATATGCATAGGTAAATATCAATTGTGAAAAATGCCAAACTGTAACAGATTAATCACACATTGCTTCATAAGTTACAAAATCAGAAACTTGAAAATCTTTTCAAAGAACACCTGCAATCTGGGAAGTTTAGCCCATTGTTGATTGTATAATGTACCACTGCATTATTAATAATCATTGCTACTGTAATTTAAATATCACACGTCCCCAGTGATTTCTACTCACATGTTTCTATCCCTGAAGTGTCCAGTAAGTAAAGTGTGCATATTTTAAAAATATTGGACTGTATTTAGAGAATAGCCAGATGACATTTAAAATATTCTATATCGTTTCATATTTTAGTTTTATATTTTAGTCATCATAAAAGTTTTAAAGAGTTATTCATTATTTCTCAACAATTTACAAACATTATTTGAAACCTCATAAAAATAGTTTAAAATATTATGGTCAACTATTAAGAACATTTTTATCGTATTTTGTGATAAATAGCCTGAAATCCTTTATAGAACACATTTTATTTTATTTATGATATTGTTTAAAGATTTTTACTGTTAACATAACTCAAAGTTTTTGTTTTTCTTTTCAGTGTGGTGACATGTTCCTGCAGTTGTACACTGATCTCTGCATTTTTGCTATCAACTTTGACAAGAGTTGCCTGGAAAAACACATGCAGGATGGCGATATGGAGGGACTGCGTACACGTCAGCAAGCCATGGCCAGCACTTGTGAGAAACTTGCAAATGTCTATCTCAAAAATGACACCAAAATTACCAGATATAGTGCAGTGACATCATTTGCTCTAAATCCATCTGCAGAAACATTGTCATTTGTTGAGAAATTCTACCTGATTACATCTTCACCATATGTGATAGATCGAGGCAAACAGACACATGAAGCTGAAAAGTGTTGCACTAATTGTTTCCGAGGAGAGGGAATGTGTCAGTATAAGAAGGCAGAGGGAGTTCAGAGTGATGCAAATGTTGATGTTGCAACCTTGTTAGAAGTAGAACGTCTCTTGAGTATGTTAAGGCCATTCTACTTAAATCCAGACATGCAGTGGACTGAGCTTAAGCCTCTTTGTGAAAGGTTTCTGCATGAAAGGGAAAGACTGGCACAGAAGTTTGCTATGGAGATTGATGACACACCCTCCACTGATGTCAGTAACAGTGTTGTCAAACCACTCCCCAGTAGTTTGGATCAACCAGCGACATCAACCATGCCATCCATTGCCCCACCGGCTTCAGCTTTAATACCAACTTCCAGTACCCCTGTCATTCAGCAGCAAAACATGCAGTCATCTCAGACTATGGTACATTTGCCTCAGAATGTAGTTCGTGCTATCTCCATAAAGCCTGTTCAACAAACTGTTTCAACACAAAATGTTGCACAACATGTATCAAAGTCTGTAACAACACAGAATGTTCTACAGCATTTACCCAAGTCAGTTTCATCTTGGCCTATTCCACAAGTACCCAAAACTGTTACAACTCAGCCTATTAGACATTTTCCCAAGTCTGTATCAGCACAGAATGTTCCACAATCCATGTCAAGACCGGTACTGGCTCAGAATGTTCAACCTGTATCAAATCAACAGGTTTTTGCACATCCTGTAAATAGACTTGTTTCCAAACAGCAAGTTCACAATGTATCAAAACCTGTGTCAACACATTATGCTCCACAAGTACAGGTAACAAGACCCTTGTACACACAACATATTACCCAACAGTCTGTCACAAGTGGTTCCTACACTCCAGTGACTGCAACCTCTCAGCAGAGTTTAGTGCAACAAGATACAAGCAGTTTAGTTGGAATTGAACCTTCAGTGATGTTATCAGAAGATAAAAATCTGATAATTCGCAATCTCTTGTTCACCAATGAGGAAATTTCATTGGCTGACTTTCCTGATGCAGATGCGCTGGTTGAACTGTTGCAGCAGGCATTGCCAGGAGGAGGAACGGAACTTCCTGAAACACTACAGGACATCTCTATAGACAGCACTGGTATAGGCCCAGCTCTACACATTGTCCAAGATTCGCCCATCTCGGAACAAATGAAACGGACAGTACAAACAGACTCAAATTTTGTGTCAGTTTATTCAACATCAGCCACTGGTCAGGCTGTGCCAACTAGTTTGCACAACACTTCTCATGTATCTGTGGCTGGTGGAAATACTAACAGTTTAACCCATTCAATGAACCTAGTACATGGGCTATCTGTTCCAGTCACTGGCATGTCCACTCAAACCACACAGAGCACACTCAGCAGTGCGACAGATGTGGCTGGACTGGTAAACATTCAGACTGTTCTTGAAATGCCTCACACAGGAATACAATCCTCAGGTCATTCTCTTAAACAATCTGTCAACAAACCTCAGTCCTATACCATTGTGACTCAGGCTGGAATGGTAACCACAAATGCACCTTCTCAAACTGTGTCTGTATCTCGATCAAACATTCCAATTCAACCAAGAGTAACTCAATCAACAGTGCTGAGGCCGGGGGTGGCAGGGGTAGCTCAACAAGGAATTGGAACTGGCCAACATGTTCAAGCTGTGATGACCAAGAGTGTTCCTAACATGTCGAGCCAAACACTGAGCACAATACGAATGGCAGCTATGGGATCCCATATGGAGAACAAAGTGGTTGAAACAAGTCTGCAATCGTTGCACTTTTCAAGCCTTCCAGGTAAGCCAGTTGTTAGCCCGAAATCTTATCCCAATATTTCAACAAGCTTTGTTCACAGTGATGCACCTGTGGCCCAGAACTCTGAACAGGTCCAACATCAACAACATGGTGTGTCTAGTCTTACACAGAACAGTCTGAAAAAACTACTATACCAACAAAGCATGGCTTCTTTAAGAGCATCAAATGCTCAGTTATATGCTCAACAAGTTGTGTCTGGCTCTAGTCAGAAATCTCAAAACATGTCCTTTGATGCAAAACATGTTGGCAGTGTTCAAAGGACAGTAAAAGCCTTGGTGGATGAGAAACAAGGAGATAATGTTCATTTATCACAAGAGTTGATGCAAAATATTCTTACAGGAGGAACAGTTCAAGTTATTCCCTCATCTTCTTCCATGTTGATTGGAGCACCACCTGTAGCCAACATTCTGCAAACACCTGCAGCAGCCGTTTCTCAATCTCCAGCACTTCTGTATACAACAACAGCACCAACACCCATATCAGTATATCAGTCAACACCTCATATCACTGAGTACAACCAAGCTGTATCCAGTCTGGAGATCAACCAACAATCATTACATGCAACCACAGACTTGTCAGCTGTGTCTAGTGTTATTGCACTGTTAAATCTACAGTCTCAAGCATTAGCTCAGACTAAGACTCAATCTGCAAGCAGACCTAAATCAAGTAAAACATTAAAAACAGCATTCAATGAATTTCAGAAAAACAAATCTAAAAAACGAAATCCTAGCCATTCTTTGAAACAACCCTGTGAGAATGAAAATATTCATGTGAAAAGTGTAGAAAATACTTCAAAGGAATCTACGTTAGCAAACAGACTGAACTTTGGCACCTCTGTTGATGTGCCTCAGGAGCCAGTACTTTCAATGCACTTGCATGGTATTCCAGCTTCATTTGCCCCTCCACCCAGAGCCTCAGTACTAGAACAAACAGTTACCTGTGCAGATAACAAGAGTCTGTCAGTTGCTTCTACTTATGGCCAGACAAGCATCCAGCAACAGAACACCACTACTGCTTCAACTAAAACTGGATCTACTGCTTTACTTCAGCACCTCCATTCTGCTCGACCAGCCCTTGTTCAAGAAAGCCAGCAACTTCAACATGTTGTTGGAGTTTTACCACAACACTTACAACAACCATCTGTTACAGTAATACCATCAACTGGGCAAACACAGAGTAGTGTAGTTCAGCAGGCTCAAACTATTTTCATTCCAGCAGTAGGTCAGCAAAATTCTGCTGCTGTGTTCCAACCAGCAGCAGTTGGTCAGTTGACACTTGTACATCAGGTTCCTAATCAAACTTTATTTACTCAGCCGGGCATATTGCAAGCTGGCATTCAAGTCTCTAATGTTTGTCAAATGGCTGTTTCTAAAGAACCTAGTTCAAAACATTCATCAAAATTCACAACATTTACATCTGTTAATGACACGGTAAAAACTAGTACAAATAAACAGACATGTTCTGGTGATGTTTCACAGCCTACTACAACATCCATGTCAAAAGCACATGTTCCTTTCATGCTAGCATCACGACTTTGTAGTTCTTCTTCCAAAAAGTACATGTCCTCTTCACAGTCTAAAAGTAGCCAGAATAATTCAAAGACAAAGTCCCAATCTACTACTGTGAAGGAGGTTTCTGTTGCAAGTAAAGCTGGTGACTTTTCACCATTCCCTATTTCTGCTAAGTCAAATGAAGTTTCTAGTCAGCTTGAAAGTTTTCTCTTGAATTCTGTCTTAACCAAACAGTCCAACACAATACAATCAGCTGCTATTTCAGGTCCACTACTGAATGTGCAAGGACAGTTTCAACATGGAGTGCAGTCTACAGAGTCTTTAAAAACACAACCACCAGTTCCATATCACACTGTTAAACACAACACTCACTCAGAAAAATACATCCAGGTATCTGCTCTTAACCAGTTGGGGCATAGATCTGATTGTTTGGAAATACCTAGTTCTAGGTCTGGTTATATAGTTGGTAATGGTGCTCAAGTTCCGGTGGGGTTTACCCAACAGTATGTGCAAGGTGGTACACTAAATACAAATGACACGGCTGTGACCAATCTGAACAGCGCACTTACTGTTTTGACATCTAAAAATGTGCAAGAAAAATTTAGTGATCAAGTAGTGCATAGTTTTTTCTCTGAAACTGAAGCACAATCACATGCAGATTTACTGACAATTGACGAACCATATCTTATTGAGACTGTGTCCTCCAGGGATTTGGAGGCAAGTCAGGTTTATGACTTATCAAGTGAGTTACCAAACACACCCACAACACCTTCACATTCTGTGTCTGCTTTATCAGCAGAAAATTCAAAACCAGATGTACAGAAAAAAAGAATTGTTTCTAAGCGTCTTTTTGCAACCAAGTTTAGATGTATGATATGCTCTGAAGTTTTTGAAAAGATGGAAGATCTTCGTGAACATGTTAAAAATCCATGTACACCTGGAGAAGAGACTTCTGATGAGAAGATAAATCGCATCAGTGCTTGTGAAGAAGCACTCAAAAAGCAATCACCGTATCCAAAATCAGTATCAGATAAACCTCCAACAATAACCAAAAAGTCATTGGAGGCCTGCAGGGTTTATGAGTGTCCAGTTTGCAAAGTGTTGTGTAAAACAGATGAAGAAGTACTGCATCATCGATTTGATTGTTTGAAATCTAAAAGTAAGCCAAGGCAGCGGAAACCAAAGGTTCCTGCAACAGATAATGCTACAACAGGATCCAGTCAAATAATACCACAGACATCCACACATGCGTTGGCCATGTCTGCTGGTGCTCTACAAGATTCATGTTTCAATTCTGGTTCCATGTCTCTTACCACATTATCTCCCCTCTCTTCCAACTCATGTGGAATAGTATCTCCTGTTTCAGTGACAACTGCTCTCATATCTCCAATGTCAAGTGCAGTAATATCACCACCACCACCACCAGTAGTAACATCCACTTCTGTAGGTAGTTCTTTAGCTTTAAAAACTGCAAAGTCTGTTGGTCAAAAATCTGCCAAAGTTAGAAGAGTACCACACACTGGTTTGCTAGGAACAAGGCCCAAACCACCACCAAAACCAATGACTCCAGAAAGAATAGCGGATCTTCTGCTTGTCTGGCGGACAGTTGAATGGGTCAGAGCAGCACTGGGTGTGGCTGCTCCTTCAGTTCGAATTAAGGCACTTGATTTGGCAAGATCAAATTCCACACCAAGTACAGATCCACCTGATTCAAAACTGGTGGAAGCTCTTGATATTGATAAATCAGTTGTTGCAAAAATAAAAGTATACGAAGAAAATCAAAGAAAGTTCAAGAATAAAAAGAAGAAGAAATCACCTTCAAAAGCAGATTCCTGTCTTGACAGTATAGCCAGTATGAAATCTGTTGCGAAGAGTGTAAAGAAAGAAAAGGCTCCCCCAAAGAAGAAAAAGGAACCAAGTCATTCAGTGGTTCCTAGTACAAATATAAAGGAAACAAATTTAAATGAAACTGAGACCAAGAGAGCTGAAACACCATCCGATTCCAAGCAATCTAATCCAGTTAAAAGGAAGAGACCAAAGAAAAAACCTGAGCCCAAATTTCAAATATTAGAACATTTAGGAAGGAAGTACTATAAATGTGGTCTTTGTGGGCAGACATTTTGTAATTTAGATTTCATGGTTACTGAACATTGGGAAAAGTGTCTAAGTCAAAATCCTAAACAGAGGAAAACCAAACCTGGAGGTCCAGGTGACAAAAAGGTTCAGAAAATAAAAACAAATAAAGAGACTAACAGTGTAGAGGATAAAGCCATTCCCACAGCTACAGACTCTGTTGAAGCTACTCCACCAGCAGCTACTAAGGAAAACAAAAGTGTAATACCAGAACCTTTGAATAAACCCACCTCAGTTACTGAATCAAATATTCAGAGTATTGTAGAGGAAAGCTTTGAAAAAAAATTAAATACAGGAACAAATATTCATTTACCTTCTATTCCATTGTCTGCAAAAGTTGATCCTCCTCATATTGACTTCAATGCCCTTCTAAAAGAAACATTTTCTATTGCTCTAGGCAAAAGACCTTTAGATGCATTGCATTCCTTTGATGATGAATCTCACTCTGTGACAGCAGTGCAACATATCCCCAGTGACATTGTATCTGGCCAGACAGATCAGATAAGACAAAACATTTCTAACTCAAACATTCCATTTGACACTGCAGGTTTCCTGCAGAAATCAGATAATGTGTTGGCCACTAATTTGAATTTCTTTGTACCATCTAGTCAGCAAAATGATTTTACTGAAATTAATCCAGATGTGTTGAACATTAACGAACCTAGCGATTTTTCAAGACCATACACTGAATCACAACTGAAAACAGCCCATTATGAGACAAATAGCAGTTCTGTAACACTTTTTAAACTGCAGGACAAACTGGAACAGATTAAGACTTTGAGAAGTGATGGTGAAGATACAGTGACAGAAAATGTGGACATTAGTTCACCTATGGTAGACATTATTGAGCAATATATTGCTCACCAAGAAGAGGCTGTACAGAATGCTATTTTAGAAACATCAAGCTCAATTTTGTGTCAGGGTAATCTTTTGGAAAGTATAAGGTTAGCAGAAAATGAATCTTCTGGAGTGATAACACAAACTACTTATAAACATTCTAACATAAAACCTATGGATGTGACTTTAACATGTAATGAACATCTAGAGCAGTCATCTGTTGTAGACATTTTTACGAAGGATGGGCATAACACTGTAGGTGACAAAAAACATTCTTTTGATGAAAGTTTAAATCCCATTTATGGAAATAAATCTTGTGATGAGGTTTCAATTGATGAAAAAACTACCAAAGATCAACTAAACGATGAAGAGCATATTGATGATGGCAGCAGCAGAGTAACAGATATTTGTGATGATAAACAGAAAACAGATAAAATAATAGAAAAGAATTTTAATAGTCCAAACTCTGATCAAATCACATCTGATGGTAAAATGATAGAGATACCTCATAGTAGTCCAATTTTAGATGAGAACAGGCATGAAGACAAAATTAAAGATAAACCTTGTGGTAGCCTAACATCAGATGAAACCAATTATGATGATAAATTTATGGATAAAGCTAGAAGTTGCCCATCTTCATATGAAAACAGTCATGTTGATAACATTATTGACAAACCTAGTGATAGCCCACCTCCAGATGAAAATTGTCATGGTGATACAATAATACACAAACCTATTGGTACCCCAACTTCAGATAAAAACCATCAAAATGATAAAATAAGAGACAAATCTTCTCGTAATCAAACTTCAGATCAAAACAGTGAAACTATTAAAAAGCAAACTGAGGCTGAAAATGTATGTGAGAAAAATTCAGAAGAGACTAATGAGTTGAGGGAAAATGACAGCTTAGTACCATTAGGAAAGAAAAGAACAATTTTAGAAAGAGATGCCAAGAACATGAGAAGTGGCTGCACCTTTAAGCTGAAGCAAGATTTTGACTCTAATTCTGGAAGAGATGTGTCATGTGATGCATGTGGTGCTTTATTTAAACAAGTGAGAACTCTAATCCAACACATGGTTTCTCGCCATCTTCATCCAAAACAATGGACATCATCATCCATATCATCAATTGCTTGCCCTTTCTGCAGTCTGAACTGCTGTTCCTATATGTCCTACATGAATCATCTTCCTAAACATACCACAGTCATTCTGGAAAAGATGGAACAACATCTTCTTTTAGATTCTCGAACAAAAGCTGAAGATAGATTGGCAGAGTTTTTAAAAAGTAAGCAAAATAAAGAAACCAACTCTGATTTAGAATCAGACGCAGCAATTCTTTCCCAGGGTGACTCACTTGATGCTGTTAATATTGATATTGATGTTAAGACAATCAGAAAAAGAGGACGGCCAAGAAAACAGTGTTTTTCCAATGTAAAGGATGATCGTGATATGAAAACACAAAATACTGAAAAAGTTTATAGTGTGACTGATTCTGTTCATTCTGGTTTTAAATCTATGTTTCTGCCTTTGGAAGATATTGCCACAAAGAAGCCACACATTCTTATTGATAATTCAGTAAAATTAACAGCAGAAAACGACATTTCAGTGCCAAATACAAAAAGTAGATTAAGAAAATTGAGAGGCGTTTCCTTGGCTGACAATGAAGTAAAATCTGCCACATCAAGAAAAAGCTTTGTGAATGAGTGTGACACTGAAAGATCCAAAAATGTCAGCAGTGATAAAACAGAAGAAACTGTTTCATCTAACCTGGAGATGAATAGATGCAAAACCAGATCAAGAAAGAGAGAGGCCTCTCCAAAAAAAGTGACCTCAACTCCAAGTCAAGACAAGAGAAAACGGTCTACTCATCAGACCCGAAGCAATCAAATAAGGAAGAACCTCATCAAAGCAGCACAGGCACATGTTGTTACACAAAGAAAGAAAGCAATTTTAGCATCTTGTGATTGTTCTGAAAAACAAGAACTGAAAAAAGAAACTAGTAAGGATAATTGTGAAAAATTTACAGCAGAACAGCCTTCCAAAAAGACATATTCATTGCGCAATTCAGCCCATTTATATATTAAATCAAGGCAAAATATAGCTGGTTTACATAGGAGTCCAGTTGTTAAAATTAGGGAGAAGGATTGTCGAGTGCAATCAGATGTTTCTGAAAAAAGAGAGCAGAGGAATACATGTAGAAATGACTCGAAGCAAGCCACTACTAAGACAGGTGTATGTAGCAAAGTTATCTCTGTAAAGGATTCTAATGTTAAACAAGATAAACATTCTGCCAAAAAACAATCAGCTCATCCAATGCTTAAGAAAAAAATAAGAAATCAATTTCTTAAAAGGTATGATGAAGCAACTCTTTGTTTTAGCAAGAAGGCAAACTGTTGGCAGGCTTATGATAGAATTTTAAAAACATGGAAATTCCTTTCTGATAAGCATTTTGTTCAAAATAGACATTCATTCAATCTAAATGATGAACAAAACACAATAGAACATTTAGAAAAAATTGACTGCATAGAGAAATGTAAAAATGACAGTTCATTGGAGCATTATGAGCAAACTGGCATGGATGCTTCAAGTAAACATAAAACTAAATCAGCAGATATGATTATAAAGACTGATAGTGAGCTTATTTCACCTGTGGAAGACAGCTGTGATAATGATATGAAGGACGAGTCTGACAAACAAGCTAGCTTGAAATCACCATCATTAAACACTTCATTTCAGGACACCTATATGTCATATTTATACAATGTCTCAGAAAACAAACAAGATGATGCTGCATTGGAGAAAAAGCAGCAACTTGACTCCTCACTACAAACACCACCAAAGAAAGAATTAAAAGGTGTCCAGTCTCTGCGGAGTGTAATGAAATGCAAATCTTTCAAGTGGGATGTTGATGAGGACAGTGGGGTGATTCCAGGTAACCATGAAAGTGTTTGTGAAACATTGAACAACAGTAATGTGATGAACAGGAACAATCCTACAGGAACTGTTACTATAATACATGAGAAAAAACTTGAAAGTACAAAACTGGAAGCACAAGTACATTCTGGAATGCAAACAAAAGATGAAGCCACTCTGTTCGTGGATATTGTGAAAGAAAATAAAACCAGTGAACAAACTGGTAATGAAGATAAAAAATCATTGCATCAAAATGACAATTCTGAACAAATTACCAGGTCGATTTCAAAACCAGCTGAAAGTGATGGATTTAGTAACACTGTTACTGTGGTTTCAACATTAGTACAAAACTGTGAGATTCCTCAACAAACTGGTGTTGGTGTGTCAGACGTAGAAAATTTTCTTGACCAGTCAACCAACATAGTCTCAAATTTAGTGCAAGGAAGAAATGAGAGTGATGTGAAATGTTCCACCCTGAGTGAACCCAAATCACTCAAAGTAATAGCTGCAAGGATGCAACCACCTGAAGGCACTATTAAGTCTGATATTGCTTTAGCTGTAGGAATAAAATCACCAGCTTTAAGTTCCAGTAAAGCTGAACCTGTAAAGGTAGAGGTTCATTCAAAAACTGAATCTGCTGCTGTTCCACAAATAAGTGAGAAGAAAACCAAGGATGGTGCTGTACCACAGCAGTCTGATACAGAAGAGGAAGAGGACGAAAAGAAAAAGCAGAGAATTGAGCGGTCATTAAAGTCACTTCGCGAGAAGACAAATATTGCTCCTTTCACTTGGGATGTTGATGATGATGATCGTCCAACATGTAAAATATCTCGTAGTCTTATAACAACTCAACTAAGAAATAGTACAAATATTGCCACGAGGGCTATATCTGTTGGTACATCTGCTACTGACATGTTGATAAATACAAGGTTAAGGAGGTATGGGGATGAGATGAAATCACATGTTTTTAGGAAAGTGACTAGATCATGTAGCAGTGACTCACTAAACTTATTTAACAAAGTATCTCCATCAAGTTGGATGCCTACAAGCCATATTCCTATTCCTGGAAATAGACTAGCTGCCAAAACCGATTTCCAATCAGTCAGTGATATAGATAAAACATGTAAAACATCTAAAGTGGTGTTACACAAATCTTTTGTTTCAGTTGGGACTGGTCAGTCATGTAGGACACGATCATGTGATCGGAGATCTTTTTCATTAGATACTTTCTTACAAAGGCAACCCAATCTTGACAATAGTTCGGCAGATAGTATGAATAATACTGCCTGCAGAAAACGCAGACTAAGCAAAAGTGAAGATAATCCTGAAAGCAAACATTTTTCTATGACCGTGTCTCCAAAGAAAAGTGTCATTAAAACTCAAAGAGTAAGTACTCAAAGCAAATATGGTTCTTCTAAAGGCCAACAACCTCTTTCCAATGTCGGATCTCTGCCAGCTGTTGTGAGACGAAACAGCCATCGACTAACTTGTCCAATTAATACAAAACCTGTTTCAAATGTTCAGTTTTTTAGAGTGGACCCTACAGAAGAATCGCAGGGGCTGAATGTGCGTAGCACAAGGAATGCAGCACTTCTCTTAGAGGAGCGGACTAGACACACACTAATGTTGGGAGAACATGTTCAATCTGGGCCACAGTTACGAAAATCTGATGTTAAAAAAATTGATCAAAAGTGGGTAATTGATAAACATAAACACAAGAAGGCTAGTTTTCCATATGCCTTCACGAGAAAGCGTAACCAATGGAAATGAATGTTACTGTATTTTTATTTGTATGTTGAAGGAACTCCCAAATTGAGCATCATTTTTAGAAAAGGTTTTAGCAAATGGTGATTGTGTTTTCATACAAGATATTTACTTGATGATCTTTTTGTTAGAAGTAAAATCTATTCATTATCATATATTGGTAGGAACATTTGATAATTATTATATTAAAAACTAACTGCATCTGATAATATTTGAATGAAAATATTTTTGGAAAAGAATCCCAATGATTTTTCTGTTTGATTTCCTTCAGTTTGTGCTTTTTGTGATACGTGTCACTATGGATACTCCACATCTTGTGAAATTGTTACAAATAGTTGAGTGAATACTGTGTTTTGTCTTTCATGTATTGCATTTAAGAGGTTGTTTTTTGTAGCAGATAAATATAAATCTTCATCTCTGCTTCCAAGCTTGTAGTTACCAGTACCGGTACAATAGAAAATTAAATTTGGTGTCATAATTGCATATCGTCCTATAAGTGTTTGTGCTACTCGGAACATGGTTTTTGATGAATAAAAAACTAAATATATAACTTATTCTCATTAATGTTGATATTTTTCCAAAAAAAGAAAAAGTATACTATTTTTGGTCTGGATTGGTGTGTCCATTGGTTCTGTATTGTTTGAATGGCAGTCAAAAGTATTGTTTCTGCATTTCATGCTGGTGTTAATTTGACTGCCATCTTTCTTTTTTGCAGACGTCAGACAAATCCATATAAAAATGGGAATGTTAGGTAATTATTTGTATAATGTATTTCTATGGTACGTGGTTATTATTTTATAAATATATTTATTATAATTTAATATCAATGTCATATTTGCAAAGATTTATTTATTAAAGCAAAAGAAACGACGAACGACATACAAATATTACCGAGATGTTCGGAATGTTAAAATGGGTAGTTACCTCACTTTGTAATGAACTCGTATTCCATCCTTATCATCGCTGTGAAACATTTTCGTTTTTCCTTTACGAATTAATGGGTAATATTTAAAATTATTATTTAACCGAGTAATGAAAAAAAAAAAAACCCTGGAACATAGGACTTTTTTGGAATTTCCAAAACTCAAGTCCTTTAGTCCTTTTTTGCCAAGGTTCACGCAAACTAAAGTAATCGAAAAAAATCCATGTTCCAAGTAGCATAAACAGATTGTAAGTGGCGTCAGAGCGTTCGCTGAGGTGTTTTGTTTGTAGGATAAGCTAAAATCGAGAAACAAATTGCTAGTGTGTCGTGTTTGTATGAACAATTAAAAGGAAAGGATTGGTTAACGACACGCAAGCACATTGTTAATTCAGAGGTTGTTAGGTGTAAAACATATGTGGCCGAATTTACAAAAGAGAAATAAAATGAGATGGTGATGGAACCAGTATTATCGCTCTCCTAGCAACTGTAAAGGATCCCGTTTTAAATATTGCCTTTTTAACACCACTTTCAAATCAGCAGCAAAGGATCTTTTATATGCCCTTTCCCACAAACTGGACAACACATTCTTTATCCAGTTGTGGACCACTGACTGGAAAGAGAAATAGCCCAAATGGATCTACTGAAGGGGTAGATCCCACGACCCATACCTCCTCAGGTGAATTCTTTAACTCTCAAGATACGTTATTTTCGAGATACGTTACATCTCGAGATACGTTACTCTCAAGATACGTTACTCGTGAGATACGTTACCAAATCGAGAAACGTTCTGTTACTAAACAAAACAAAACTGATAGATTCCTAGCTTTAAGAATTCCGTCACTGTATAATTTTTGTTTTTGTTGTTTATACTTATTTTCGAGATTATATTCAATTAAAATTCAGTAGTCTGAGTAGGAGAGAAGAAACCCGCTGCCGCCACACTCATGCTGCTACTCTTACCGATAGTTGGTTGGTTGTATTTATTTTCGTGCTTATATCCAATTAAGGTTCAGGACAGAGGTTAGTGTTAGTAGGAGACACGAAACCCGCTGCTTTTCGATAAACAGCAAGGTATCTTTTATATGCACTATCCCACAGACAGAATAGCACATACATCGGCTCCTACCAGACAGAATTTTTTTGTTTGTTAAAATACATTTCCCCCCCTGTGTACTCACTAAACCCCACCGTGACGTTGAAGTATCAACACTCCCAAAGCGACGGACAATACGTACTTATGAGTGGGTCATTTTTTATAATTAAGCATACACAAACTATTTGCTTTAAAATGCCTGTTCCAGATGTAATCAGTGATATATGCAGGGCAAATCTATATATTTTGAAAGGGGATTTCAAAGATATTTTAAAGTGTAGGTGGCAAGTGTCCAAAAGTAGTTACGACCAAATTGTAAAATAAAAAATAAAATAATGTTGGTGGCCGAAAGGGGTCGAGAATTCCCTGGACTACCCTGGGTTTGCCTATGGTTTATAATAAATATAAATAAAATTTGTTTTATTTAACGACACCTCTTTAGCACGTTGAATTTTATCTGATCATTGGCTACTGGACGTTAAAAACGTCAGTCATATGGTAATTCTAACATATTTATTTAGAGGAAACTCGCTGCCGCCACATAGGCTACTCTTTCTGATAAGCAGCAAGGGATTCCAGCAGACAGGACGACACACATAACGGCCTTTGATGAACCAGTTGTTTTATTTAACGACGGCTCTAGAGCACATTGATTTTTATCTGATCATCGGCTATTGGACGTCATACATATGGTCATTCTGACCTATGTCTTAAGAGGAAACCCGCTGCCGCCACATAGGCTACTCCTTCCGATAAGCAGCAAGGTACCTTTTATATGCACCGTCCCACAGACAGAACAGCACATACCACGACCTTTGATAAACAAGTTGTGGACCACGGGCTGGAACGGAAAATAGCCCAAACTGCAAGTCCACTGAGAAGGATTGATCCGACAACAGACCGGTTCACAGGTAGAGACACGCTACCGTTTGAGATACATCCATCTACCTTATAATTAGATTTTAACTTCCTTTCAACCTCCTTTCAGTAATAGGCTCGTAGGACGGATTTTCAAAGTGGAGGGATCTTTTTTATGCGTGTATAAAATGTGTTGGGTGAAACAATCTATACCCGAAATAAAAACTGGCGGAAAAAAGGCGAGGTGAGGGGGGAGGGCGAGCCTCTTTAACCCTACCGGCTGCTGTACAAACACTAATTTCGATATCCCCCCTCTCTCTCCCCCCCCCCTTTGAAAATGCGTGAGTATGCCTTCGATACTTTATTTTAAAACATATTTTATGAAGGTTAGTTACAATTATTTATACAGAGCTGGGTTTTAAATTTTTTTTATGGCAGACTGTCGTTAAAGATTTCTTATTTCTTTTCATCTTTTCAAATTCTACTGAATAATTATAATTTTATGTGAACCACGTGGAATTCCTGAGCGGTAGGAAACCAAGTGTGTGTGGGAAAGTGGTATAATTTATACGTCAGCTCTGTGTGCATATGCACCGAGCTAAACTTCTCCAATTCAAGGCTGAGTTGGTCTGATAATATACACAATATGAAGGACTGCAAACTATTTGCAGCAATCCCCGTGAAAGGTAAACGTAAAGTTTGCTTTATTTAATGAAGCCTCTAGAACACATTGATTTGTATCTTATCATCGGCTATTGGACGTCAACACGCTGGTCATACGTGTAATGATTATGCGGTGGAGTACAGCATATGCGGTTCAGATAATGAACACGAAAAAAGAGCTAGGTCAGATAAAATTGTTTAAAATGTATTGATCAGTTACTTATTATTATTATTTTTTAATTCTGCTATTTTATCGAGTG
>JAULBS010057309.1:0-23046 GCA_032355785.1 Symmetromphalus regularis | reverse complement strand
AAATATACTTTAACCAACCTTCTACCATGAATAATAAAAAAAGTTATCATCAATTAACCATCTTTAAATTTATCCTTCGTTTAACTGCTGAGATAAATCAATTCCTGGGGCACTTTAAGGCAGTGCAAAGTTGAGTCTGAAAGGGTTAATACATGTCACAGGTTGGCTCACACCTAACTACGTATCCAAATTTCAAGGAGTTAGCCAATGATTAATAGATCAGTGTTCTTACTGTGTCGCAACGGGTTCATCAGAGGCCATTGTATGTGCTGTCCTGTCTGTGGGACGGTGCGTATAAATGGCCCCTTTTTATCGGAAAGAGTAGCCTACATGGCAGCAGAGGGTTTCTTCTAAATATGTCCGAATGACAATATGATTGGCGTCCAATAGCAGATAAGATAAAAATCAATGTGCTCTAGAGCAGGGTTTCACATGATGCAGGAATCCTGCGTATTTGAAGCAATATTTCACAAAAATACTCCAAAATAAAATATGTGCATGTACTGGTTGGTGCAAAATAAATATACAAAAACCTATTATTTATGAGGAAAAAACCAATGGATATACATGTATAAGTAATATAAAGATAGAATAGTGGATAATGGATATAATATATGTATGTAGTATAAACAAGACAGTTATTCAGTTAATTGTTGAAATAATATGTCATATGTGACTCCCATTTTTGAATGCTTGACTCTCAAAATAAAAACCTTTGAGACATGATGACACCCAGTTTCCAGATGCTAGATTTCTCTAGAGGCATCGCTAAATAAAACAAACTTTACTTTTTTTCTAAATTCCAAACCCTGATGGTTCTTACATAGATGACAAAACAATATCTTGCAGTATCGGCTGTTTATAATTAAATGTTTGTTTGCAGGTTATCATGGTGACAGGGGACCATCCAATCACGGCTAAGGCGATTGCTAAGGGCGTCGGTATCATCTCGGAAGGAAGTCAGACTGTTGAAGATCTTGCAAGCATTAGAGGTCTTCCAGTAGAAGAAGTTGATCCCAGGTATATATATATATTATTATCTTCCCTCTGTGTAAAATACCGGAGTGGGAGGTAGCTCAGATGGTAGTGTCCGACTGTGAACCAACCGGTCGGTTGTCGGATCGATCCTTCTCAGTGGACCCATCTGCAGTTTGGGCTATTTTCCATTCCAACCATTGGTCCACAACTGGTTCATCAAAGGCCGTGGTATGTGCTGTCCTGTCTGTGGGACGTTGCATATAAAAGTCCCCTGGTCGCTTATCGGAAAAGAGTAGCCAATGTGGCGGCAGCAGGTTTTCTCTAAATACATGTCAGAACGACCATATGATTGACGTCCAATAGCCAATGATAAGATAAAATTAATGTGTTCTAGAGGCGTCGTTAAATAAAACAAACTACTTTTTTTCTTCATTAAATTGGTGGAGCCAATTTTTCTTAAACCGCGTCTGTAACTTTCAACATTGACTGAAACCAGTGATCAGCTGTTTGGAGTGTGGATGTCCTTGTTCTTTATTATTATTTATTTACTACAGAGAAGCCTGGGAGCGGGATATAGCACAAACATTAGCATGTCCGCCTGTGAACAGGTCGGTTGTCGGATCGATCCTTCTCGGTGGACAATCTGTTCACAGTGGTCCACAACTGGTTCGTGAAAGACCGTTTGGATGTGCTGTCCTGTCTGTGGGATGGTGCATATAAAAGATCCCTTGCTGCTTATTGAAAAGAGTAGGCTAAAAATGTCAGAATGACCATATGATTGACGTCCAATTGCCGATGAGATAAAAATCAATGTGCTATTAGAGGTGTTGTTAAATAAAACAAACTTTTTTTTTTTTCTTTCAGAGAAGCCAAGGCTGCTGTCATCCACGGCGCTGACCTTCGTGACATGACCCCAGCACAGATTGACGAGATCATCCGCAACCACAGTGAAATTGTGTTCGCCCGTACCTCTCCGCAACAGAAGCTCATCATTGTAGAAGGCTGTCAACGACAAGGTCAGATCGTTGCCGTCACAGGTGACGGTGTCAACGACTCTCCAGCTCTCAAGAAAGCTGATATTGGTAAGGGATGAGAGGTGGATCCAGAAATTTTGAGATTGGTGGTTTGGGGGTGACAAGATACTTTTAAGATAGTGAAAAGGGGTGGCTATGATTTAGTATTAATGGTAAAAATTTTGCTTAACTTAATTTGTGTGCATAATATATGCATGTCAACTGTTAATAGGAACATAATTATTTTCCATTCCAACCAGTTGTCCACAACAGGCTTATCACAGGCTATGGTGTGTGCTGTCCTGTCTATGAGACGGTGCATATAAAAGGCCCCTTGCTGCTTGTCGGAAAGAGTAGTCTCTGTGGCAGCAGTAGGATTCCTCTAAATATGTCAGAATGACTACATGATTGACGTCCAATAGCCGATGATCAGATAAAAATTAATGTGCTCTAGAGGCGTCATTAAATAAAACAAACATTTACTTTATGAAAAAATATATTACTGTTTAAAAAAAAATTTTTTTATTATTTTTTAAAATTGTTACTTGCAGGAGTTGCTATGGGTATTGCTGGCAGTGACGTCAGTAAACAGGCTGCCGACATGATTCTGCTGGACGACAACTTTGCTTCGATTGTTACTGGAGTAGAGGAGGGCCGACTGATCTTTGACAACTTAAAGAAGTCGATCGCCTACACCCTGACCTCCAACATCCCAGAGATCAGTCCGTTCTTGGTGTTCATCCTTGCCGATATTCCTCTGCCCCTCGGTACGATCACAATCTTGTGTATTGACTTGGGCACCGACATGGTTCCTGCCATCTCCCTCGCTTACGAGCAAGCCGAGAACGACATCATGAAACGTCAACCCAGGGATCCACTCAACGACAAACTTGTAAACCAGAGGTATGTATGTGTCGAGCAAGACAACCTAACCTGTTTAGGCAAAAAAATTGTTTAAAAAAAATAAAAAAATCTTATGACCGAAAACAAATTGAGAACAGATAGAAAAAAGAAAATAGTTGGCTTTTCTGGGAAAATGGTACAGTATTTAATTTTTCTTGTATCTCATTTAAAAAAAACCAGCCCTGGTGGAGCGGCAGCTTATCTGTCAGGCTGGTAGGTATTGGGATCAAATCTCGGTCGAAGCATAGGATTTTTAATCTCCACCACTGCTCAAACCCGAGACTAAATAGGAAGGTGTACACTACTTACGCCGACCAGTGGTCCACAACTGGTTCATCAAAGACTGTGGTGTGTGCTGTTCTGTCTGCTTATAGGAAGGAGTAGCCTGTGTGACAGCAGCAGGTTTCTCTAAATATATATGTCAGAATGACCATATGATTGACGTCCAATAGCCGATAAGATAAAAATCAATGTGCTCTAGAGGCGTCATTAAATAAAACAAACTTTACTTTACTCATGTTTTATAATTCTTGACATGAAAAAAAATCAATTTAACAAAAATTGAAATTGTTTGGATTTTGTCAAATATTTCTTGATTGAAATAGTTTCCCAAATATACACAATAATTCTTAGATGTTTGACACTGTTCATGTTTGAGAAAGACATGTACATAGAGGATGAAAGCTGTGTTTGGAAATAAGTTAAATCAATTTTTTTATGCTTAGGAAAATATGATTTCTCAGAATACAGTTCTCTTGGGTGCGAGAAAAGGAGATATGATGAAATAACAGGCAACTCTTGCTAAAAATGGGAGAGTTGACAGATCTGTAATAAAATAATATTACCAGCTGTACTAATGTCCAAGAAAAGTTAATGCAGGGGTTGAAAAATACTATTGCCTGATGCCAGAGGCAAGTGGAATTTGACAGTCGGGCAACTAATCTGCAAGATCTAACTCGTCTGTGGGAAAGTAAACTTTCAAGTTATTAAGTTTTAAGTACAATGACATTTCTTATTTGCAAAATATAATGACTTTCAAATGTAATCGAATGATTCATCACTACCCAAGAATTGATTTGGAAGAATTATCCAGTGTTTTAAATGTGTTTGATGCTGTACCAGCTATTGATTGATTGATTGATTGATTTGATTGAAATACATTTTATTGCATATAAAAATACACAAAAGAATTGGCCACAAGTTATACAAGGCCCTCTCCTAAATAATACCAGCTATTATGCTAGATTATTGCAATACAGTTGCAATAAATGACTTTCAGAAATGCCTCTTTGAAAGTTGTTTTAATTTATTTTTTATTGTAGTTCACCAACATAAAATTACTGTTTTGTCCCATTATGGCTTTTTGACTGTCAATGAATGTAGATGTTTACCTTTGTGAACACATTTTTCATGTGTTATTCATTTAAGAAATTTGTTACAATATGTTAGACTCTGGTGTGTCTGCTGTATTTTTATTTTGTGAGCAATGGCTATAGAAAATAGCTGTATCTTCCTGTTTTATCGATTCATGAACATCCTTTAAATAAAATCAGCCAGAGAAATAGTATGACACATTTATTGGTGCGGTATAATTAGCATATATTGTGTATGATATGCTATATTGTACATGAAACATTAATGCATTTGTTTAGTGTATTTTGAATGGGCAAGTGAAAAAATAATGAGGGCAAGCGAAAAAGCAAATTTAACTTGCCCTTGGGAAAGTGTGTTTTAAAATAATTTTTCAACCCCTGTAATGACTTCTATTTTTTTTCAGGTATGAAAGTATGGTCAGATCCATTTGACAGAAAAAAGTGAAGCTCAATATGAAATGACTGTAAATGTGTTTTCAGTATGACATGATGGAGAATTCCAAATGTTCAAGACATAGTGCTGTGACATTGAGTGATATGCCTGAATGAATGTTCAGGGATTTTAAAGTAGCATTCTCAAAGTTGGAACTTGCATTTTTCTTATGTAAATGTATTAAAAATATAAATGCTAAATACAAGTTTTGACTTACTATTACTGAAATAACAATTTGTTAGAAAATGAAGTTGCTTCATAGGCTAAACATATTTCCTTTCTATCACTGATTACCCATACATAGAGTCGCAATTATTATTTCTGATTAGAAGAAAAGTTTATCCCAGGCATGGACACAGGTTTTAAGGAAATGGGTGGGTCCAATCGGAGAATAGTTTTTTTCCCATTTGTAAGGCTTTTTCTCTTTTCATCTAATTAAGTGTATAACACAAAGTGAAAAATCATTTTTTACAAAAACAAAATGGGGTTTAAACCCCCTACACGCCCCTTATGTGTCCACTACTGGATCCTTAATTAAATTAAGTTTTTATAACTTAAAATTCATTTCTGACTGATAATATTTTCCTTTGTTTTATTTTTATTTTTTTAGAAATCATTTTATGAAGAAAAGCAAATATCAAAGTACTTTGATAATGCTACTTAAAAACAAACATTTACAACATTGTTTTTCATTGGAATTGAAGCATTGTTAAACAGAAGAGTTTCTGAACTAAGACAGTTGTCAGTGATATACTGTACATATTTTATTTGAGTATGTCCTACCAATGGTAACATTGCACAAAATGTACAGTGAAAATATTTTAATTTAGAAATTTTCATAGAATACCACAGTTTATTTTTACTTCATTTAGTTTGTAGAATGTATATCTATTTAGCCATTTAATGATTTATTCCTTAACTTCGACAAACATGTTTTTACTACAAATAATTATCTAATTGTTGATGCACTCTGGTTGCATATACCTTGATGGGTAGCTTCAGTAATTTCAGATAGCAAGAACTACTTATTTAAATTGTGTATGTGAGATCTGGCGTTGGCATCTATGGTAGTGGTGACAGGGTGGGGTGAAGTTTCAGCATTACTGAGCAATGATGTAAGCGGATTTTCTGCCAAATACCACCTCTTCACAGGTGAAAATATCAGGCGAGTAATACATTGCTCTCCTTAGAAGCATACTTGCTCACCTTATTTGTGACAGATTGGATAAATGATAATAAGATTGTTATACAAGTGCATAGTATCACTACGTGACTTGTATATATATATGGTAGTACACAACAATTTATCATTTCCTGTTTTGAAGTCTTTCTCGTGACAGGCAGACATTAATTTGGAATGTATAAAAAATAAAAACAGCTTCTGCCCATACACTGCTCCTACCCATTAAATTTGATTTAATTTAACTCCCAGCTTAGTCTTCTAGATTCATTCCCTTAAGGGTAATACATATTTAATTTCACTCTGATATTAAATTTCAATTACTACTGCAATGTTGGTGCTTATTTCTATCACTCAGATAGTGTTTAATATTTATCACTCTTTGTATGCTAGTGTTTATATATTGCAGGTGAATTATGCAAAAACAAATATATGTATCTTCTTGGTATAAAAGTGTCTTGCAAAAGGGCACAGACATCAAGTGGATCAGCCATTTCTAGATAAATATATTGACTTAGTATAGTATAAAAGCCATTTTCTCACTTTCGATGAGTCTCCAATTTTCAAACTTTCCTGATTCTGAAAGTGTGTGTGTGTGGAGGGTGGGGGGGTCCAAATGTGATTGGTGAATAGGACTGAGGGAAAATGGTTAATTTCCATGTCCTTCCACTCAGAAAATATATATTAAAAAAATAAAAAATAGTAAAGTGGTGGGTGGTACGAACCCCCTGGACCCCCCTCTGGATCTGCTACCGACCTAACCCCTACAATCAAAGATTTGATATACATTTATTGCGTTTGTTCAAGTAACGTTAAGTTAAACATTTATACAACTTGTACTAAAACTTTAAAGCTGGCTTTATCGATTTAAACTGTAATAATGTAAACTTAGTAATGCTATTTATATGAAAGATATAATTTTTATTGTGGCAATATTGATATCATTATATTGAATTTAGGATAATAAAAACTGAATAAGCAAAACTGGAATCTTTTTTCTTTTTTTTTTCTTTAACAAAATACAACCACAAACCATGTGGTTTTAGAACAGTTTTGCAGATCATACTCCAAAACAAAAATTTCACTGCAAGGCTTATCCTAAAGCAATTGAAATCCAGATGAGGCCGGAGTTGATGACCTAACCACCAAGCTGTGAGTTTGGCAGTTTATGTAAACCTGAAGATATGAATGACAAAAACGACTGTTCCAACATGTATTGATCTAACAACAATCAAGAATGATCAAAACTGAGACAAATTGGGTTAATTATGCAAACTTTAGCAGACTTAACTTTGCAAAGTATTTCTTTCATTTTGTACAGATTAATAATTTTGCATATGATAAAGGCTGTGTCGATTTCTCAAAAATTTCGTATCTAAATAAAATCTTTCAATCTGGAGAAGACACTTTCCACAATAATTAGGCCTTTTTATGATAACCTACTATATACAGACGGGATGTAAGATTTCTGAAATAGGGGTCCAAATGTGGATTTCTGAAAGTAGGGGGGACCAAAGTGATGAGTGAATAGAACTGCGGTAAAAATGGTTAATTTTCACGTCCTTCCACTCGGAAAATAGAAAAAAACAATTCTAGAAAAGGGGGGAATCCTAACCAGCTGGAGACTAAGTTAACTACTTCAAAATAACAAATGAATCATCTGGCACACTAAAATTAAACAATAGGCCTAACACAATTTCTAACTAAAAATATATAGGAAAGATAGTAGTTAAACTATCAATATTTCTCATTGCCTCATAAATATCAGTATCATGGGGGGGGGGGATAAAACAAATCTGCAGAAATTCAAGACGAGGCAAGCGCCTCGTCTGCCTTATGCTGGCTAAGCTAGAGGATACCACTTCCATTGTTTAGTTTAGAAACATATTTATTTTTGTAACCTCCCATTCTTAATAAATAATAGTTGTCAATGCACTTATGTATACCTACGTCCTAAAAGTATTGATGAAATTTACACAATTCAAGCAAGGAGAAATAAAAACAAATTTAAAAAACACTGATGTATTAGTCATAATGAATGATATGTAATGGAATCCAAAAAATATATTTATGGCGGTGCCCCAATAATATGACGCCAATTCTTCGGATAATAATAATAATAATAATTTTAAAAAATATATATTTTTTAAATGTTATTTAAATCGCAAAATTTAGCCCCTCCCCCCTTAGATCCACCACTGGAACGATATGACATTTGGCTTGAACTGACCTTGTATGATCTACAACGCAAAAAAGTAAAGTTTGTTTTATTTAACAATGCCTCTAGAGCACATTGATTTTTATCTTATAATCGGCCATTGGACTTCACACATATGGTCATTCTGACATTTTTAGAGGAAACCCGCTGCCGCCACACAGGCTACTTTTCCCAATAAGCAGCAAAGGGTCTTTTATATGCACCGTCCCACAGACAGAACAGCACATACCACGGCCTTTGATGAACCAGTTGTGGACCACTGGTTGGAACTGCAATTGTGTTCACTAAGAAGGATCGATCCGATAACCGTCCGGTTCACAGGCGGACACACTACCGCTTGAGCTACATCCCGCTCCGATCTACGACGCAAAGTCTTAGGTGTAAAGTTTGTTTTATTTAACGACGCCTCTAGAACACATTGAAATATTTTATCATCGGTTATTGGACGTTAATCTGACATATCTATTTAGAGGGAACCCGCTGCCGTCACATAGGCTACTCTTTCCGATAAGCAGCATGGGGTCTTTTATATGTTTTGTACCACAGACAGGACAGTACATACCACGGCCTTTGATGAACCAGTTGTGGACCACTCGCTGGAACGGAAAATAGCCCAAACTGCAAGACTTAGTGAGTCCACTGAGACGGATTGATCTGACGACCGACCGGTTCACAGGTAGACACGCTACCGTTTGACCTAGATTAAGTTTCAAGAATGCTATTCTGAGCACACAACTCAACTTCCTATTCTCACAGAATAATGTCAGTAATGGTTCCAGAGTGGGGTCCAGAACCTCATTTTCTCATATTTTAAAAGTTTTATTATTATTTTTTCCGAGTTGAAAGACGTGAAAATTAACCATTTTCCCCCAGTCCTGTTCACCCATCACATTTTGACCCCCCTTTCAGAAATCCTGCCTCCGCGGCTGAATGTTGTTAAAGTTGTGTTATTAAGAGAGACGAAACACGCTACCACCACATAATCAAGAGATCTTTTATATGCACTAGCTAACAGACAGGATAGCACAAACCATGGCCTTTGATGAAACAGTTATGAATCAAGTGAAATTTTTTTACTAGAGATATCAATTCAATTTTTTATTTCCGTTATATATGAATGATATAAACAGTAAAGACATATAAAGTTTAACATATTATACAGATACATTGTAAGACATACACAGCACACATTTTTTTTTGGATAATAAGTTCTAGACTGTGGTTGGGGGTCTGAAGAGTTCTGTCATCCTGTTGTTAAACATTTCGTAACAAGATTAACGAAACGAGTTACGAGGTAGTACAAAAAACGTCTGTTACTGCAGTTACCTAAAACCAATCGATGCCATTGCTTGCAAACTTGTTTAGCTGAGTTTAAATCTTGATATGGTGATAACTGAGAAAGTATGTATTCTAAGATTTCTTCTGGAAGATCTGCTATTGATAAACAATGGTATTTAGTACCAGAAAACGAATTTGCATAACATTCGACTGCCATACTTCATCTTTCGTTGTATTTTCCTCCTTCGTAAAAGACTATCCAAATTATGGCAAAGAAGGAAAGGAATGTTTAACCACCACTTTTCCCAATTAATTTCCTTTGTAATGATTCACACTGTTCATACACATGGGTATACACGCACGCTTACATACCCCATCCCCATCCCTTGGGCTGAACCTTCTAAGACAAGGACTGAATTATTAATGTTACTAAATTTAAAATTTATGAATGTATGTAACCAAACCCATCATACAGACATTCTACTTAATTAATAGGTGTCAGGGTTTTTGTATATGTCCAGACCCGTGTAAAGCTGGCAATAGGCCCAGTCCAGATGGGAATTGTAGGCCCTCATTTCAAACTGCTCGTTAAGTATTTTTGTAATCAGTGGAAAAGCGAAACGACCCAGTAACAGGGGAGAAACGACCCAGCGCGAACTGGAATAAGGTCGAAACGACCCAGCGCGAACTGGAATAAGGTCGAAACGACCCGATACATGGCGAGTAGCCCCCTCCCCTCATAATTATAGATCCATAGCCAAGCTAACTGGCCCTCTCCCTGCACCGGTCTATATATTGACCCATGGTCAACAAAAGAAACCAGCTGAAAGCATGTAGATCTACTCTACTATATTATATTAGCAGTGGGGAGGTACCGATATTATATATATATAGTCTAAGGGCCGGTCTTGCTTATTGGTATTGCTGTCCATTGATCTAGACCAAGTGTGAGAGCGCGCTCCCACAGTAGGTTTTTATTACGTTCTCTCTACCGATAATGTTTAATATAATCCCATATAGAGAATCGGACTAAGACTCATTGTAGAAGAATGGGTTCAGTTAAATCCAATATTGACAAATCACTTTAATTACCGATAATTGCTTTTGCTTCTTACGGGCGCGAATATATTTTTATTAGTCATGCTTTTCCATTTGACTATCATCAAAGGAGGAAAGTAGTAACAACAGCAATAGGGGAGCAAACTCTTGATAGATTTTTAAAATTATTATATCTCAGAGTTTTACTTCTTTTTATCTTTCTTTTCCTCTTACATGTTCAAGCTACTAGTGTTGAAAGGTAATCAACCATTTGATGAAATCTAGAATTTTACTTAAGTGTTAGTCTGCCTAACAAATATGGATTCACTAGAGTTTGATTTGTTTAAATTAAAACTTATAAAAAAAAATTAATATTTTAATTTTTCGATATTCCTCATAAATTTCATACACATATTTTCAAATCATTTTACCGCATTCGATGAATTTATTTTATATCTTAAGTAACGTTTTTTTTTTTAAATCATATAATGTATATATGAATTTTGTCAATTAAAAGATACTATTTATAAAATAGTTTTTACACTTGTGATCAACTGCAAGGTGCAGAGCAGTAAACTAAAGAGTAACATTTTCATATTTTTAATTATATTTTGGGCCCCATGTCCGTGCCATGGGCAGATGCGAATTTTGGAAGGGGGTCCTAAAATAGTTTTTGTAATGGGGTCCAAAGATAGTTTTTGTAATGGAGTGCAACCAAATTATAAAACGTAAAAAAATGGGTGCCTCCCAGATTCCCTTGGATCTCCCTATTTGACTTCACCTCTACTGGGTACAGAGGTTTATATGTGCCTTTGTTTGTAAACCAGTTGTATTTATAGTTAGTTAAACCTTCAGACTTAAGGCTGGTAGGTAAATGTACTTTGATTACATTTTAGTCAATTTATGGGATTTTTAATTTCGTCTCCAAGCTAGAGACTAGACTGACAGATGATATGTATAGAAAAGTTTGTTGTGTGCCTAGGACAGTGTACGTGAACCTTAAGTTAACTGGATATAAAAATGTAAATATGTTTAACTGACCAACCTTGTTTACAAGTATAATATATTCTGCTACATTTTTTTGTAATATGTACTTATTGATAGGTACCTTTATAAAATTTATACTTACACCTGAAGCAATATTGTTACATTTCTGTTGTAGTTTACTTCTTTTTTCTTTGTTTTCATTTCAGATTATATTACACATGAATAACACTTGAACAATTTACATGTTGTACTAGTACAATACATAATGGAATCTGTTTGTGAAACTTTGGATGAAACCGTGTCAGATTTCTTTGATGTCCTAGGACAAATCTACAACCAACAGGCACGTCTGGAAGAACTCATGAAATCGGGGTTCCTTGATCTCTCCCGATCAAGATATAGCATGGGTACGAATTCTGTGACGCCAGCACAGTTCAATGAAGAGGAGATGCAAGCATTGGTTAAGCTGGACATACACAAGGAAAACGGAAAAACTGTTCTGGAGTTAACACATACAGATACCAACAACAAGAACCTGCTTCCAAAAGATGGAACGAGTTTGAGAAAACGGAATGTGATGAACGATAATGAGAAAGGTGATAACACAAGTGTTGAGACTATTGGTTTGGAGGTGCTTTCTACACATCAAGATCAAAGTAGTGCAAATGGCAGACATAAAAAGGGTGTCACAGATCCAATCAACTGGTTTGGAGTTTTAGTGCCTCAGAATTTGCGAAGAAGTCAAGGCAGTTTTAAGGCAGCCATAGAAGTCAGCGTGTCTATTGCAAATTTGAAACTCAAACTTTATCAGTTAAAAAAAGAATATCGGGAATTGTTGGGAAAGAAAGAGGAATTACTGAAACAAGAGAAGTCATCAGAAATTTAAAATTGTAAATCAAAATAGTTGTACTACAGGTCAAATATTTGTTAGTCGAGGTGATGTACAGTAAAGTACACTTAATTGCATTCCTGATAATAGCATATTCCTGTTATTTGAAAAATATTCTGTTGCACAGAACCATTTTTATGCAAATATATACAATCATTTTTTTTTAAATTACATATGCTGTCTTTGTAATGTCTGGTTAATTCCATAAGGAAAGGTAGAAAACTTTTTTTTTTTCTTCCAAAGTACCAAATACCATGGCAGATCTGAACATATTTTTATCAAATAATCACAAAATGACCACAAGTAAGTGTAACCATTTAATGCTTTTGCATCTGTTTTAGCGTTCAGGTTCCATGGTCAAAGAATTCTTTACTACATGTATATATATATTGAATATATATATTTTATCACTGTTTGATAAATGTATTTTGATTTTATACCAGAGAGTACAAAAATAGTGACTTGATTTTAAATAGGCAATTATGATAAAGGAATTATCCTGTTAATTGCATAAAATATTTGGGCAAAATGCCTACAATTAAGAGGATTCTACTATATACTGGAATACCAATGTCATGTGCATTATATACTGAATTTAGAAATTTTTCACATATTAATCAATCGAATAACCCTTCATTCCCATCCCAGAGCTTACCCACTAACCAGTATTGTTGTTGTTTATACTTATTTTCATGCTGACATCCAATTAAGGTTCAAGCATGCCTTACTGAACACATAACTCAGCTTCTTGTGCTGTCTGTTCAGGACTGGGATTGGTGTCAGGAGGAGAGACGAAACCTTCTGCAGCCACACTAATGCAGCTACGTTTACCAATAAGCAGAAGGGGCATATATGTCACATCCGTCACACATATTAATAAGTAAATTATTCCAAAAATATAAGTACAAAATATGTTTGTTCTTGGGTGTTACAAACATACCTCACATGGTTTCTATTAACACAAAATGTAGAGAAAAGTGTATACATTTTCCATGGAAACATTGTTTTATAGTGTCAAAATATCACGCCCGTCACAAAAAATGACCATGAAATGCCCCTTTTCTTTAATATCTTTATGAAAATCTCACATTAAAGACATGAAAACCTTCATACCTTTGTTATTTGTGCATACAAATGTTGGTCATGAATCAAGTACCGGTAATTAGTTAACTGATTTGAAATGTCACGTCATTCACATTTTTGATATTAAAGTAGATTTTTCTCTCAAAGTAACCAAGTAAAAAACAAAACCTTATGTTTTTTTCTATTTCTTTGTGTGCTTTTAAAAACAGTGTATTTGATTTTGAAGAATCTTTTGTGAAATTGGTTAAATTTTCATTTACCGGTACATTTTGTGACAGATGTGACACAATAATATATATTTCCCAATATTTTGATTGATTAAATATTTATAGTAATTTTATGCCTTGTCACATTTTTCATTGTAAAAATGTATGTGTGTGTAGGAGAAGGGCAGGGGGTTGGGTGAGTGGCAGCGCATGATAAGAGACTGTCACGTGTGTGATGTACATGTTAGTACAAGATTTAGGTGGATTAACCAGCTGTACTAAAAGCTAGTCACTATAGAGTGTTAAGACTAATTGTAAGCTAAAATAGAATATGTGGTATTGTTTTCTCAATAACTTCAATTCTAATCTAGTTAAGATGGTTTTGCTCACTTTAACAACCTTTATGAGATTCTGCTCTGATTTAATTGTCTCTCATGAGTTAATTACTTACAAGTTACATTGTAAGTTTACATACATGTAATGAATATATAACTATCTGCATATATGCATGGAATTTGAAAGGAACATTGAACTTTATTTTTTATCTTGCAGTTATAATTTAGAGATATATGTATTTCATAAGCTTAAGATGTTTCATTTCAATGTGGATTGATTGACTAGAGGACACGTGAGATTATATTTATTTTAGTTTAAATAGTATGAATTTTTCTGAAAATCTGGTCTGAATAATAAATTTCAGTCACACTTTGCCGTTACAATGTGGATGTAGTTACCATTGTGTTTTGTATCTATTTTTCTGTCATTTTATATGGTAGCTTTGTTGACTGACAAAATGTCACGTCCGTCACAGTATCTTCATTGATTAATTATTAAATTATATCAACTGTCTGTTTATTTTCTTTGCATGTCACTGCAAAGCAACCTAGTAACCCAACAACATGATTCTTGGGATTTAAAATAGAAAATATAGGAGAGCAGAGTTTACAGGTTAAACTTGGACAAACAAAAACTGCTTCCAAATGATGTCACATCTGTCACACATATTAATAAGTAAATTATTCCAAAAATAGAACTACAAAATATGTTTGTTCTTGGGAGTTGTAAACATACCTCATATGGTTTCTATTAACACAAAATGTAGAGAAAAGTATACACGTTTTCATGGAAACATTGTTTTATAGTGTCAGAATGGCACATACGTCACAAAAACATTAACATGAAATACCCCAGATGTGCTGTTGGTTTCTCTATAAATATATTTAAAAGGTGTTCAAAACAGTTCCTAATACTCATCGATGGCATTTTTATTTGTTTATTGTTATTAAGCATTGTGAGTAATATTACACATGTGCACATACAAAACTAATCAATACTATATTAAACTTTACATAAATTATATTAATTTTAATTATTTTTTTCAGAAATCAACTATTCATGCATTTCCCAAAAGTATTTATGCTAATACAAAGATTTATGTTACTAGTGAGTATATATTTTTATCTAAAGTAGTCCTACTTCTTATTTTGTTTGCCTTTCACAAGACATTTTTGGGGGTAGCAGTGTTTTTTTTTAATATATACAGACATTTACTGTTAACAGAGTATGTATATCCAATTTCTTGGTATGAATTTATAAAAGTAAAATTATAAAGTTTTTAATTTAAACAAAATTAGAAGACTACCTGATAGATGCTGTGAAATTGTTAAGTGTAAAAAGAAGAAATGAGATTGGTGTCTAATCACATGTATGTACAAAATGTAGATTGGTCTCTTGCTACATGTAATACAAAGTTTCTTAATTAAATATGTAATAGATGTTGGACATTACATGTATTTAATAATGCAATAAATTGCTTGAATTATTTTTTCTGTTATTTTTTTCTAAACGTGTCGTGTATTTTACACACTGACTTAATTGATTAACTTATGAGTTTGTTGTTTTCAGTTGATTGTGCCTCCGAGTCGGATCAGGAAGTGGTAAACTTGAATATAAAATACATATTACGAGAATCACCATGTGCACAAGAGTATGAAGGAATGGAGAGTCGAGAAGTGAGTTCCTTGTTCATCAAACTTAGTGTATTCAGATACATAGTATTTGTCACTTGAATAAGATATAATATAATGTATTACTGCTGTGACAAAAGAGACCAAATATTTTTGTGGCGGCCAAGGTTTATCCAGCGGGTAAGAAAAGGTTTTAAGTGACAATCAGGAGTCAGTAAAGTAATGTTAAAAAGTGGGTTACTTCATAATGTCTGTCATAAAAGTGGTCTGTACACAGTGGTGGATGTACACAGTGGTGGATGTACATCAAAGGAAAAATACATTATCTTGCCTCCATGTAAAATTCTTTAATCCTATTGGTTGTTTGCCGGTTGACAAAACTCTTATACCCCTCTTGGCAGTCAATTTTTCTTATACCCCATCTGTAATTTTCAACAATTTACTGCCACCCCAATTATAATAAAAACAAACTTCATAATCAGTTAAGTATATTTGCAGAGACAAATACCAATTAACTAACACTCTGTTGATATTTTACATATTAACAAACACTAATAGTGAATTCTATTTAACCTATTTACTTACAGTATTACAAAACAACAACATGTCTGCTGCATCGCCATCTTTATTCTATTCATGAAGTCGTACATAAAAACGTCATTACTAAATATGTAACAATTATCGGCGAAACCAGTGATCATCTGAACAACATTCCGAGTGTTATCCTCGTTCTTTGTTATTATTTATTTACTACATTCATTGTTGATTTTAATATATTTGGTTTCAGACAATTTTTGGTTACAAACATTTACAGTTAAAAATTGTTTTTAATTGGAATTATATTTTGTCAGTGTCAAGTGACTTCTTTTGCGTTCGCGTTTTACAGATTGTTAATAAATTGCTAATCATTATTCTCTTGCATTACTTTAATTAACTATATGTCGACAAGATAAATTTGTTGTAGAAGCATCTCTTGTGGTATATGGCTTTTTATGCACACCTAAATTAAATAAATACTGAAAAAATTATATTGCAATTTTGTGTTTTTTGCATTGTGTGAATACCTTTAATTACATGCACAAAAGACCTCAAATACTTTTTTCTTTTTTTCTCAGGACAGAATGCATGCTTACTTGGATAAGCCGAGTCTCCAGCAGTATGACAAGTTTGATTACACAAAAGTTGCTTACACGATGAATTCCACACGGCATCAGTGTGGCGGAGATGTTTCTCATATCTATTTAGTAAGTTTAGATGTTTTACTTGCTTGATCTTAATGTTAGTACTAGTGAGGCAATACTCTCAAAAAAAATTTGGCCTAATCTTGTTAATTATATTTGTTACGTTAAATCAGACAGTATTTTCTTTCTGTCATTCCATTTGAACCAGTCTTTCATGACTGATATACTAATGTTTATGGTACGTGATGTCCTGTTTGTAGGAAGAGCATATGAAAGAGTCTGTTTCTTTTCTTTGTCTAATATTTCACTATTGTATTTGATGTCTAATAACAATTAATTAAAAACTATATTTGTGTATAATTGAAGGTTGTTTTGTGTGTAATAACTAAAAGAAATGTGAGAAAATTTTAACAACAAATTACATGAGTTTAGAGAAGTTTTGACAGTAACAGTTCTTTCATTTAATAACTTCAACCTTTTTTTATTTATGAAGTGACTTCAACAAATGTCAAAGGATTTCAATTTAATTCGGTCAAACTCTGTATTTAAATTTTAACCATTTTATAGAGTTACTCCCCTTTCAATGTTTAAATCTCATGATTTTCGTTTTTCATTAAACGTCTTCATAGTTCATAGAAAACTGACATTGCTAAAAACTCCTAATTTGGACAACTTTTATCTTTTTCAGGATTTTGGTGATCAAACTCCTCACATGGATGATGTAGTCAATTTGGTAAGAGTTAGTAGTTTGTTGCCTGTACTTTAGTGAATGTACAAAGAGTAGCCATTGTGGTAGCACCAGGTTTGTTTTCACTCTCAACACATCAGAATAAGCACAGTCTTTTAACCCATTTAGAGGTTACCGCAAAATAGGAATCTGGTAATCTATAGTTTATGACAAATTTGTAATGTTGTCATGACATTTACTGTTAAATACCTTAATAGATGTATGATGAGTATCAAAGCACCTTTTATTATTGTTATTCATTTATATAATTTGTATATATATATTAATACTTGTAAATATATCTTAATTTTATATTTGAATAAAACTCAAATTTTATCACGAATGATTTATTAGGCACGTTTTGTTTGGAATGAATAAATTTGAATCATTTCATTCAAGACATAAACTGTTGATATGTAATTCTGTTTAATCTTCCATAACTATCATGCAAGTTAAAAACTATTTTTTTTAAATTATAAATAAGTAACTTTCTTTAATGATGTAAAAGATAGTTTAGAATGGAACTGGATTTTATAATCGTTATTTGTTTGTGCTTTCAGGCAAAGGTTGACACAAATGGAACTATAAACAAATCAACAACTGTGAAGCCAGCGAAAGCCAAACAGAAAGTGAAGAGAGCAGATCCCCAAACAATTAAACCACCAACTACAGCCGCACCTGAGAAGGTATTGTGTTTATAAACGCTTACCATCTAGTTTATACAAAAGTACCATGGATATAAATCTTGTTTACAGTTTAGTACAGGTTATATATAAATCTAGTTTATACTCCAGTGCAGTGTATATACATTTGTTTTACAGTTCACTACAAAGTTTATACAACTACTTTACAGTTCACTACAAAGTAGGTCACTGGGTATGTAAGAAATGTATTTTAGTTCCTTATGAATGATATTTTAGCTGCTACTGTGCACTTTATTAAATTGTCTGTACATTTAATTATATTTTAAGATAAAAGCATTTCTGACCTTTTGATTAGAATTTTTCAACAAAACATTTGTTAATGTCATTTTTTAAAGTCTTTGTTTAAATAGATCCCGTTGCTTTTCTTATTTTTTTCTTATCACCTGTGAAGCATAGCATACTCTTAGGGATTGTTTTGTCTTTTTTTAATAACATGTTTGAAAAAACAAACCCCCGCAGCGATGGATTTAGAGGGGATGGATTGCGTGACTAGCTACATCTATACAAATTGCAGAGATGTACCACTAAGCTTAGAAATGGCATCAGCACAAGCAATTACATGAATGTTTTGATGTGGGGGTCAGGGGTGGGGTGGTTGATAAGATGTGATGTCGGTGCTTTTTAGAAATAACCAGTACATAAGCCAATGTATGAATCTAGAAATAACCAGGAAATCCACTCCAAAAAAAAAAAATATATATATACCTTAAAATACTCAAGAAACATTATTAAGAAATGGCTATTTGTTTTATTCAGATGACGGAAAATCATCATGGTGAAAATTATTTTATTAAAATTTGCCATCGTGTCACATATTTTCTAGGTTATAATGATGTAATACTTATAAAAGGCTAATGTTTTAACTTTTTTTAATAAAAGATTATATTTAATCTAAATGACACAAATAAGTATTATTAAACTTGGTTATATTTACTAATAAATCTTATTGTTTATTGCATTAAAACAGATCAATATAAAACTTTTTCTTTAGGAATTATAAAAACATAACATTTGTGTTTCCAACTAATTATATCATTATGTGGCCAGCGTCATGTGATAGGCAATATTGTGCTATTAACAAGCTGTAATCACCTGACTGTATTTTGTCATCACATTACATAACTTGAAACGGTGATTGCAGGATAAATTTATTTTTCACCTTCTCAATCTGTTTTATCTAGACAACAACCCAGGCACCAACAACAACTGTGAAGAAACTTAATGTGAGTTTAGTAAGATGGTCTCTAATTTGTGGGTCATTTGGTTTTGTGTATATAAAACTTTCTATTTTCCTTTGAAGTTCATAATTATTAAGCATGTTTGTGTATCAAAACATCCAGTATTAACAAAATGTATTGCAAGTTATGTAACTAACTATTCTTCTTCTTCTTCTTGAACCATCTTAACCGCAGTCTGTTAAATGTAATAAAAGTCTTGATACAGTTATTCAAAGCTATGTACAGTTTGTTCAGTATAATAATAATTATTGTCCAGTCTTATACTTTATGACACATCATTTACATTTTCAGAAAAAATGTATATATAAGAGTATAAACTAAAATATTTGTCACTTAGATATTTGTTAACTGAGTTGGAACCTTTTTATGACGATTGTGCAGTGTGATAAGATGTTGAAAGCCATGGGAAGGATAAAGTTTTATTTTATATGATAAAAATATTCTGTTATGCTCCACACGATCAGGAATTAAGTATTCAAATGGCTTGTAGTTCAAAATCTGTGTACGTAAATAACTGTAGCTTATCTTCATGGCAAGAGGTTGGAAACCCATCATGCATTTACCGTTTTTGTTTTCCAGGCATATTTTATTAGTCTTGGAATCACTTAAAAGCTAACTTTACCATGACTGATAGCAGTGGGTTTTTGTCACTTATCAAGCTATTATTATTAGTTAACAAATATTATTAAGCTAACCTAGACATATACTAGTATACATGTTAATAGAATCTATCATCATTGTGAGGTTTAAACCAGGCAATTCCAATCAAAGGGAGAAAATGTGCTTACAAATACAGTTTCTCCCAAGGGTTGGAAATGCTTTGTCTATACCTCACAAATGGTGATTGATTCATTTTCTTGCCCACTTAATTGTAAAAGCAAAACTTTAAAACTAAAAAAAAATGTATATCCCGCAACATGTCGTTACATTGTACTCTTCCTTGTTTTAGTGACATTATTTGCACTTTTACAAATTCTAATGACATCATATTTAGTATGGGCATTTCATTTTTTTTTTAATGTATTTGCTCAATATTAATTAAAATAAATATATATTATTATAACTTTATATTTTTAATTAAAATTTGTATTTCAATCCTTGAATATATTTACAGCAAACAAAACAGAGCTTTGTCTCCTAATAAGTAGTTCCGTTATTAGTTCGCCGGAAAGGTGTATGTAGAAATCGTCTATCCCATGGGTAGGACAGATTTATCTAGCTGTCGGGTCAGACTTTTCTATCACCATGCAAAAGCTGGATAATCCTGTCTAGTGGATAAGAATATATAGTTTCCCATTTATCTATCTCTTTATTTACATAATGCATGCAGTTTCTGATTATGTATGCTTGATTATTATTTGTTCAATTCATACAGAGGGTGTGGGCGTTGTGGATGTGAAAGAAATGATAAAGCATGATTTTTTCTGTTTATCTAATATTTGTGCCAACATATTTTAATAATTTCTGTATTTAATCTTTTTTTTTTCTTTCTTGTGAAAGGTTAAAGTTCAATTAATGTTTAAAGTGAGTGATAAAAATTTGTGGTCTCTTGAAATGTGACATTGTGTAAAGCCAAGAAAAATGAATTGTCAGATTCATGTGAAATGTAAATAGAGTAGGTAGGGAAAATATTTTTTATTTTAATCAGGCAAAAAATACAAACACCTGTGTTTCCGGTAACCCAACTGACCCCACTTAAAAACTGCCAACCCTAAACTTTTTTCCATAAAAATTGTAAGTCATACTTTCAGTCATTTCCAGTTGTTTATTCTGTACCTTTCGGTCATTTTCGGCAGTTTTTTTAGGGTAACCGCTTCCTGTTTGCAAAAACATAAACTTTTTTTTTTAATATGTTTTACCTACCAACCCTATTTTTTTTTAGCATGTAATAGGAAACAGGTATTTTTGGAGAGGGAAGTCTTAGGTACATATAGTAGGGTTGTGTAGCCAGAATCAACAAGATTTTCTTTTACTCTCAATAAACACTGATATAGAGTTTTTATTTATTTTCATCTTTCTCAATGTGTTTTACCTAGACAACAACAACAACACAGGCACCAACAACAACAAGCACCGTGAAGAAACATGTGAGTTTAGCAGACAGCTTGCTCTCATTCCTTGTTAACCTGGTCTTGTGTACAAACTACATACCTTTTCCTTGCACGTCAGTGAGATTGCTTTTTCATTCAGAGCAAGAAGGCATCACATATAAACAAATGTAGTACACTTGTGGTTTTCTAAGGAATTGAAATACAGGGTGATTCAAAAGAATTGAACACTGGATTACTCAGTGACTAGGTTACATATGATCATTTATTGTAACCTAATTTGTAAAGGAATTATAACAATTGTGATCTTTGTACTGCAGTACCAGAACTATGCTTTATAAACTCCAGCACACAAAATGCTTTTGTTTGTTGTATCGACATGATGAGCTTTGGGGTGTCTGCTGATAGCAGAAATATGTACTGTCTACAACTTTTAATCACAGATATCTGGAAGAAAATTATGAAATATAAGGGTAAATTTTCAATTTGGTGCATACTGCAAGTTCATATATAACCAGCTACAAAGTAATAAGTTTTTGAAAATATTCAATTCTTTTCAAATCACCATGTGTTAATCTAGTATAAGTTTAAAGTGTACATTCCTTTTAAAGACAAGTTTCTAAAAGTCAGTGAAATCTTAAATTCTGAATTGAATCTGTCCCCTTTTTATTTTATTTTTTTGTTTCTCTTCTAGATATAATTTTTTTTATCATTTTATAAAGTTTTAGATATTTCAATGAGCCATTACTTATAAATTAGCATAATTTAGGGCTACCAGTAGTTTATGTTTATTTCAGTGGTATTGGGTCCATTTCTCGCCATCATTGACATTGTGCTGGCCTTTAAAAATGTGTGTGAATGTTGCTAACTCACATTAGTACTTAATTTTCAGGTAGCATGTTGTTGAAATAGACTTCATTTAAAGAAATTGATTGTTGTGAGCAAGTGGCTTTTACATACATGTTAAAATATATGAATATGTACTATACACATCAGAAGTGGCTTTTGTAGACAGGTGGCCATTACATACAGGTGGCCATTAGATCAGTTTGGACTATATATATTTCACAACATGCATGATAGTACGAATGTAAGTCAGGAACATGACATGACTGTTGCTTGGTATTGAAATATTTTTTAAATGTCATATTTTGTTACTACTGTGACAGTTAACATAATTTTAGTTAGGGATTGGTCAATAACTAATGCATAATATATATTTTATAAGAACCTGTTGGTTGAACATGTCATTAGTAGTACAATTCATTGTTTTGTTTCAAGTTTTGGAACTATGGGCTTAATTGCACACCTGTTAGAATTTTTTTTTAAATCAATTAGTCATGGGATCACTAATGTTTAAATACCACTAGTCATGATAAAAAAATTCACATGTCCACAGTAATTATCTGGTAGCTGAACAGTAAAAACCACCCGCCATTACTACAGTAAAGTACTCTTACAAAGAACATGCTTACAACAAACTACTGGATAGAACGAACAGATCTTAAAGTCCTGTTTTTTCTAACTATATATTAGTAACAAATTTTAATGTTTAGAACGAACCATGTATAACGAATTAACTTATAAAACGAACCAAATATT